>CAJQZJ010004856.1:6043851-6121692 GCA_907164525.1 Lophiomys imhausi | reverse complement strand
GGCCTTATGTTAAGGTCTTTGATCCACTTGGAATTAAGTTTTGTACAAGGTGATAGGTATGGGTCTAATTTCATTCTTTTACAAGTAGACATCCAGTTGGACCAGCACCATTTGTTGAAGATGCTGTCCTTCTTCCATTGTGCGGTTTTGGCTTCTCTGTCAAAGATTAGTTGGCCATAGGTGTGTGGGTCCATGTTTGGGTCTTCAATTCTATTCCATTGATCCACTGGTCTGTTTCTATACCAGTACCATGCTGTTTTTATTATTATTGCTCTGTAGTACAGCTTGAAATCTGGGATGGTGATACCTCCAGATGCTTTTTTATTGTACAGGATTGATTTAGCTATTCTGGGCTTTTTATTGTTCCATATGAAGTTGAGTATAGCTTTTTCCAAGTCTATAAAGAATTGTGTTGGTATTTTGATAGGAATTGCATTGAATCTATATATTGCTTTTGGTAGAATAGCCATTTTTATTATGTTGATCCTACCTATCCATGAGCATGGGAGATCTTTCCATCTTCTAAATGCCTCTTTCATTTCTTTCTTCAGGGGCTTGAAGTTCTTGTTGTATAGGTCCTTTACTTGCTTGGTTAGAGTTACCCCCAGGTATTTTATATTGTTTGTGGCTATTGTGAAGGGGGTTGTTTCCGTTATTTCTTTTTCAGTATGCTTGTTTGTTGTATAAAGAAGGGCTTCTGATTTTTTTGAGTTAATTTTGTATCCAGCCACCTTGCTGAAGTTGTTTATCAGCTGTAAGAGTTCTTTGGTGGAGTTTTTGGGGTCGCTTATGTATACTAACATATCATCTGCGAATAGGGATAATTTGACTTCTTCATTTCCAATGTTTATCCCTTTGATTTCCTTTAGTTGTCTTATTGCTCTAGCAAGAACTTCAAGTACTATATTAAAGAGATATGGTGAAAGTGGACATCCTTGTCTTGTCCCTGAGTTTAGAGGAAATGCTTCAAGCTTCTCTCCATTTAATTTGATGTTGGCTACTGGCTTGCTGTATATTGCCTTTATTATTTCTAGGTATGGTCCTTGTATGCCTGTTCTCTCCAGGACTTTTAGCATGAAGGGGTGTTGGATTTTGTCAAATGCTTTTTCTGCATCTAGCGAGATTATCATGTGGTTTTTTCTTTCATCTTGTTTATATGGTGAATTACATTGATAGACTTTCGTATATTGAACCATCCCTGCATTCCTGGGATGAAGCCTACTTGATCATGATGTATGATATTTTTGATGTGTTCTTGAATTCGGTTTGCTAGTATTTTATTAAGTATCTTTGCATCTATGTTCATGAGGGAGATTGGTCCGAAGTTCTCTTTCTTTGTTGGGTCTTTGTGTGGTTTAGGAATCAGAATGACAGTGGCCTCATAGAATGAGTTTGGCAGTGTTCTTTCTGTTTCTATTTTAATTTATTTATAATTTGGATGTGGATGTGTGTGTGTGAGTGCTATTTGTTAGTGTGTGTGTATGAGTATGAATGTGGTGTGTGAATGTGTGTGGTATGTGTGATGTATGAGGGTGATGTGTGAGTGTATATGTGTGTGTGAATGAATGTATTTGTGAATCCAGTGTGTGTGAGTGTGTGTACATATGAGTGTGGTATATGAATGTAGTACGTGAGTGTGTGCGAGTTTGGTGTGTGAGTATAATGTGTGTGAATATGTGAGTGTTGTTTGTGTGAATGTATGTGTGGAGTGTAGTTTGCTTATGAGTGTGGTGTGTGTGTCTCTGAGTGAATGAATATGGTGTGTGTGTGTGTGTGTGTGTGTGTGTGTGTGTGTGTGTGTGAGTGTGGTGTATTTGAGTGTAGAGTATATGTGTGTCTGTGTGTCTCTGTGTGTAAGTCATAGGACACTTTCAGGAATCGATTCTCTTCTTTTACCATGGATTCCAGGGATTATTACACTCTAGTCATCAGGCTTGTTAAGAAATTGCCTTTACCTTAACATAAGGCCTGACACACTAAATCAATTAGAAAAGAAAGTGGGTAAAACCCTTGAACTCATTGGCACAGGTGACAACTTCCTGAACAGAACAACAGCTCAGGATCTCAGACCAACAATCAATAAATGGGACCTCATGAAACTGAAAAGCTTCTGTAAAGCAAAAGACACTGTAATTCAAATAAAATGGCAGCCTAGAGATTGGGAAAAAATCTTCACCAACCCCACATCTGACAGGGGCCTAATATCCAAAATTTACAAAGAACTCAAGACATTAAATGCTAAGAAACCAAATAATCCAATCAAAAAATGGGGGACAGAGCTAAATAGAGAATTCACGAAGAAGGAATCTCTAGTGGCTGAGAAACACTTGAAGAAATGCTCAGTATCCTTAATCATCAGAGAAATGCAACTCAAGACGACTCTGAGATTCCATCTCACACCTGTCAGAATGGCTAAGATCAAAAACTCAGATGACAGCACATTCTGCCTAGGTTGTGGAGAAAGGGGAACACTCCTCCATTGCTAGTGGGAGTGCAAGCTTGTACAACCACTATGGAAATAAGTCTGGTGATATTTTAGAAAACTTGGAATGGTTCTACCTCAATCAAGACCCAGCCATACCACTCTGGATATACATCCATTTGATTCCTCACCAAACCACAGGGAAGTTTCCTCATCTATGTTCACAGCAGCCTTATTTGTAATAGCTAGAAACTGGAAACAACTCAGCTGAGGAATAGATTAAAAAAAACTGTGGATCTACAAAATAGAATACTACTCAGCCATCAGAAACAACCAAAGCATGTAATTTGCAGCCAAATGGATGGAACTAGAGAAGCTCATCCTGAGTGAGCTAACCCAGATTCAGAAGGATGCACATGGCATCTATTCACTTATATAACTGGATTTCAGCCATATACTACAGGATAACTATACTACAACCAATGCACCAAAAGGAACAGGAACATAGACTTTGTTTCCTGTCAATGAGACACTTTGCCTTAGTGGTGCTGCCTTGTAGGCCCCCAGTGTATGAGGAGGCTCATGGCCCTCATGTGACTGCTGAACTGGGGTGGGGAACTGATATGTAGGGACACTCTACTCTGGAGGAGTGGGATGGAAGGGATAGGGTGGTAGAAGGTGGAAGGGCTGGACTGGGAAGGGTAGAAAGAGGGTACTGTGATGGAGATGTAACCTAATGTAATAAATAAACATAAAAAAAGAAAGTGCTTTTACCACCTGAGCCATCTTGCAGGCCCATCATATTTAATTGTACATTTTTAAAGCTAAAGTAGCCAACAATCATCCCTTAGAATTTTCAGCCTTTGCTATTTTATGTTAGTTATATAGTATATGTAGAAAATGTTTCATAGTAAATTTCGTCAATACCTTCCTTTTGGACTTAAGTTTTGTGCAAAGTGATAAATATGGGTCTATTTGCATCCTTCTACATGTTGACATCCAGTTAGACCAGCACCATTTGTTGTAGATGCTGTCCTTTTTCCATTGTATGATTTTGGCTTCTTTGTCAAAAATTAAGTGGCCACAGGTGTGTGGGTTTATTTCTGGATTTTCAATTCTATTCTGTTGATCAACTGGTCTATTTCTATACCAGTATCATGCTGTTTTTATTACTATTGCTCTGTAGTATAGCTTGAAAAAACTGAACACACTAAATCTAACAGAAGAGAAAGTGGGGAAAAGCCTCAAACTCATTGGCACAGGTGACAACTTCCTGAACAAAACACCAATAGATCAGGCTTTAAGACCAATGATCAATAAATGGGACCTCATGAAACAAAATCTTCTGTAAAGCAAAGGACACTGTCACTAGAACAAAATGGCAACCTACAGATTGGGAAAAGATATTTACCAACCCCACTTCCAACAAAGGGCTAATATCCATAATTTATAAATTATAATCCCATTGCTGGTTGGAGTGCAAACTCACACAACCACTATGTGAATCAGTCTGATGATATCTTTGAAAACATGGAATAGCTCTACCTCAAAAACCAGCCATACCACTCCTAGGTATACATCCAAATGATTCCTCACCAATCCAAAAGGACAACTCCTCATCTATGTTCATAGCAGCCTTATTTGTAATAGCTAGAACCTGGAAACAACCCAGATGTCCCTCAACTGATGAATGGATAAAAATGCTGTGATACATTTACACAATGGAATAATACTCAGCTATCAGAAACAAGGTAATCATGCAATTCACAGCCAAATGGATGGAACTAGAAAAGCTGATCCTGAGTGAGTTAACCCGGACCCAGAAAGATGCCCATGGCATGTATTCACTTATAACTGGATTTTTACCATATAGTACAGGATAACTATCCTACAACCAACAGACTGACAGGAACAGGAACATAGACTTTGTTAATGTTAGTGGGATACTTTGCCCTAGTGGAGCTGTCATGTACTTATTCCTGACAGTAAAGACCTTCTTTAGGTATTAAATCACAGGGAAGCGATGTGAATCTTTGTTTTTTCTCACACCCTGTGTCACTCAGTACAAACCAAAGCAAATTTGTAATTCAGTTATCGTTACAAACTCACGATTAGGCCTATGTCCTCCCCAGTCTTTTCACGGGTATTGAAGATAATCCCACCGCACTGATCTCAAGTGACAATGACTAGATTGTGAGCACAGCTCTTCTTTCAAAGGATAGGAAATACTTCTTAAAACATGATACAAAAACAAGGAAGCAACATTGAAGTTAAACAAAACTTGTGTAATTTTTTAGTAAAGAAGGTTTTCATTAATGTATCCTCTTAGGTTCATAATTCAATACTAACGCCACTAAGAAATCATCCCATTTGCAGTTTCATTACTTATTAAAGTATTATTATCTGGAATACCACAACAAAATTTCAACTCAATTTATATAAATAACTTATTTTTTAAAAGAAATATAATGATACAGCTCACTTGGGCCTTGGTTCTTCATGCTTGGTGTTTTGAGAAAAAAATAATAAATGTAATGCTAGGTATGTTCATCTGACCTAACTTTATCATGGCTGTTAATCCCCATAGTGATCCCCTGAGGGTAAATTGAGAGTCTGGAGAATTTCAGAGATCTGTTCCTAAATGTCATCTGTATTTAAGGAACATTACCAGGTTCACAGAGAATTCCATTTCACCTCTCACTGCTTGGATAAAATCTTAACTTTTCTCATGATTTCAGAAGCTAGTTATTTTTATTGTATGTTGGCTTTATTCACTAAATCATCAGCAGTTATTTACTATTTTATCAGCTTTCTAACCTTTTAATAACTTTTATGAATATTCTTGAAGATGTTTTTTAAAAATTCATATTATTAAGGAGTAAAGCAATGAAGATTTGGACATTAGGCATATAACAAATAAATATGTGATCCTTTATTCTGATTATTTCTCTCTAGCTTTCGTGTACTGTTCTCTAAGCATATTTTGTCAACTCTAATGAAGAATCTAACATTAGATGAGGTCATCCAGAATCATTGACAGTCCAATTCTGAAAACTGCTCATTTTGAAAACAGTTGTGATCCAGAACCAAATTATGTTTTCTGCTCTCCCAACTCCACCCCCTCATAGACCAAGATACTTTGATTTTAAAATTATGCTTGGAACTTTGATAACAATGTTGTCCACATAACAATTTATAATTCTTTTTTTTTTTTTTTTTGGTTTGTTGAGACAGGGTTTCTCTGTGTTACAGCTCTAGCTGTCCTGGACTCGCTTTGTAGACCAGGTTGGCCTCGAACTCACAGAGAGATCCACCTGCCTCTGCCTCCCAAGTGCTGGGATTAAAGGCGTGCGCCACCACTGCCCGGCCAACAATTTATAATTCTATGAAGATAATCTTAGGCAATAAAATCTATAGGCCCTGATAATCACAATCCACCAATCAGACTTGTGTCTCAACTAAATCTTTTATTTTGTATCTAGAAAGGAAATATGTCAGGATTTTTTCCCCAGGAAGTTGTAGAAATCCACAAAGATACCAACAGGTGTCTGTCTTTCAAATTAAAGAAAATAGAACTTGATGATCATCATCTACTAATTGGAGTTTTTTATGCAATCAAGCTAGTAGGACCAACCTGAGCAACTTGTATAGCATCTTTTCAAACAGAACTTCACAACGTTCTTCATGATGTCCAAACCCTCTAACACCATTACAAGAGAATTACAATAAACAAGAGAATTACAAGAAATATACATTAATTGTCTGGGATGTCATTTCTGCAAAAAAAAATCATCACAAATGTTTAGTTTACAAAGATCTGAGCACACTAATTGCCAACAAGTGTTAAGGTCTAAATGAACATGATTCTTTCCCTCTTCACTTAACTTGCTGCTGCATGAAGAAGTATAAGTTAGTTCCTCACCCCACCTGGCTCCAAAAATCAGTCAGAATGTATTCTTTCGAGGAACTTGAGCATGTGTTATTAAAGAAAGCCAAATCTTTGCCCCCCACGAAGCTTATATCCTCACTACATGCATAGATTCTTGAATATTAACAGATGCCTGCAGCGAAAACTTAAACTCCTTTAGCTTCTTTCAGGAAAGCAGGATGCTAATTTTGATTTGTTGAAAGTACTGCAGAAAATCTATTAATCTTCAGAATTCTAACTATATTGATTAATTATTCAGCTAAATAACATTTTGTCATCTGTTATCCATTTCTGCTTGAGAAGAATACTGTTCTAGGAACTCAAAGATTGTGTCTATCTTGTATGTTGGCATTTCCAAATTATTGAACACATTTAACATTGGTAAGATTACTAAAGGAGCAGCCACCCAATTAATGAATGAAAAAAAACTGATTATCACTGAACTATCTACTTCTACTTATTGAGTCAATAACTGTAGTTCTGACACTCTGATTGGTTAATAGAAATTGCTGATGGCCAATTAGCTGAGCAGAAAGAGTGTAGGAAGGCAGGACTTCCTGGGAAGAAGAGAGGAACCCTCCTGGGTTTACACAGAGAAAGCTCTTTTCCCAACAAGTCTCCGAAACAGCAGCATGTTTTGATATGAGCTCTGAAAGTAGTATAGCAAGCCACATGGTTGGTTGGGATAGGTAATCAGGTTTCAGTTGAGAATCTCCCTAGCTAAGGCTTAAGCATTGAAACATTAAAAGGTCTTGGTGTATTTAATTATTGTGAAAAGGTCACTGCAGGTTTCAAGCCTCCAGCTAAAGAGGTAACCAGGCCTACCGGCCTCCTGCCAGGCCATGAGCTGCTCCGCTGTCCTAATATAACAGTTTATTGTTATTAATAAATACATTAGTTAACAGAGTTGTGGTTTCAGGGGTGGTTAAGGAAATCCTTGGCCCAGGACTTTATCCCCAGAACA
The DNA here is from genome assembly GCA_907164525.1 of Lophiomys imhausi. Lineage (NCBI taxonomy): Eukaryota > Metazoa > Chordata > Mammalia > Rodentia > Muridae > Lophiomys > Lophiomys imhausi. The sequence continues at coordinate 6,114,378 of CAJQZJ010004856.1, read as the reverse complement.
GTCAGGCCATCAGCTAAGGCAAGCTAGGCCAGCCAGCCTCCCACCGACAGCTGACCCTTCTGGCCTACAGACCTCTTGCCACAAGCCTCCAGTTAAGGAAGCCTACTGGTCTCCCAGCAGGCTGCCACCAACTGGTTCCACTGGCCTAATATAACAGTTTACACTTATTAATAAATATAATTGCTAACTAAGTTGCAGTTTCACTGGCCTTACGAGAAAATTTCTCTGGTGAAATAATGGCATTAATGTTATAGGAGTTACCAAACACTTTCTGAGTTTACTTAAGGCCCACTCCACAAGAGAGACTTCAAACCTACTACTGTTCACTGGATCAAGATACCATGACTGGAGAGGTCATAGACGATAGGGGAAATTTTTATACTATTTTTTCTGCTAAACTGGACATTGTATTAAACCACCTCCAATGTATGTACCATTATACCCATTGATTAGTGGAGCTCTCCACCTTTATCAGAGAAACTTCTTTCAACAGTAGGAGATATTCATACAAAAAATGCATAACTAGTCAATGTGCAGAGACTTAGAGAGTTTGGAATGCTCAATCCTAAATAAGACACACATTATATATGTATATATATATACATATATATATCATATATACATATATATATATATATATATATATATATATATATATCACACCACCACCACTACCATTCCTGCCAAGGCTCAAGGCTCATCACAAAATATAAGTCAGAAAGACTGTAAGAGTAGTGACTGGCTACTGCCAAACAGTATTTCAGGACATGATTGGGCCACTATGCAGAATTCACAGCAGCTATGACTACATGTATAAGACATACATAAAAGCAAACCAGGCAAAATTATAACAAAGATGGGGGAAGAATCTACCCCATTTTTGGGTGGCTATTGGCAACTGATGGCTGCTGGGGAAGAATAAGTCAGTTTTCTTCAGGGCTGCGACCCCGCTAGGTATGTACCTTGCTTTAGTACATACCCATGTATTTTAGGCCCTATACGCATGCACATAGTAATAGTATTAAAGTATTATAGTGATATAGTTGACTGAGTATTAATATTTATTAGTATTGGTATTTATTAGTATTAGATAGTATTATAGTATAGAGGTCCATGTATATTTAAAAAGGAGCACATTAAAGAAACATGTTGTGGGGTAGGGTAGAGGTCTAAGGGAAGTGGGAGAAATGGACTTGATCAAAATATATTGTATATCTTATGAAATACTCAAATAATAAAAAGAGAAAATCTATCTGATTGGACTTACCCAAAGAACTCATAAAAAATAAAATCCTAGTGTCCATTCAGGATATCTTTAATCTGAACACTAAGGGCAACTCTGACTCCTACAAATGCCTTGTACTTAGTAGGAACACAACAGGCATCTGTTCAGAGTAAATATAGGATATACTGTGTTTCTCCATTAATATGTTTTAATTCCTACAGACAGGTTTTGTGAAACAGAATTCTTATGATTTTGATATCTGCACTTTCTGTTACTCTAGATTTATCATTAAATATTAGTTTCTGAGGGCAAGAACCTTTGTGTTTGAGATTCTATTCTCTGACACTTGCTCAGGTACATTGGAAGTACTTAATGAATGTTTGATAAATGACTAAATGTATTTCAATAATTTTGTTTCAAAAACTTTGTGCTTATCAATGAGCACATCTTTTATCTAGCAATGTGAGACCTAATAGGTCCAATTTTCTTCATAAGTGCACATACCTTTTTCACATATTAAAACTTTGGTCCAAGTTTGAACATCTGCAGAGACTACAGTTGATAAAAACCATTTAAGATGGGGCTTCAGGAAAAAAATCTCTTAGTTCTGACACTAAAATGGTCAAGGATATAAAATTTCACTTTATTTCTGTTACCTTCTCTACTGCCATAGAATTTTAATGCAATTAAGCACCACTTAACAATTTATTCATAGTGGTCAGTTTTCTTTATTTCTCCCTTTCATCAAGTAGAAATTCAAATTATAAAAGTTAATAGAGCTATAAAAATATAGTACCAAATTTCTTTTATGCCAGTGTGAGTACCATTGATTTAGGACAGCTGCTCTGTAAATAGTGTATCCAGTGCCCAATAACTATACCAGAAGAAGCCAAGGCAGGTGTCTGCTACTGGCCCAAAAGCCTGTTGGCAGACTACTGCCCTGTAGAATTATGGGTCTCAGAGGCTGTTTCCCTGTACAACCAAGTCTGCATGACTGCTCCTGTATGCCGAGGCTGCCACATCGATCTCTTACTGAAATAGATTTCTCACAAACAAGGATAATCCTTTATTTGAGGGTTAGTCACTTGAATTCCTCTCCTTATTCTTCACTGTCAGGCTTTGCAATTTTATTTATTCTTGGTAGAATGCACTTACTATTGTAGTTATGACACTTTTCACTCTAAGTCCTCCTTTTCAAGGCCTTAGAAGAAGAAAAAAGAAAGTCTTTAGCCAGAAATTTCTCATCCTTGTTGACAGTTTGGAAATGATTTATTTTAGAGGAGAGAAGAGGTGAGAAGAGTCAAAAGAAGATCATTTATTCCAGTGTTTCTGAGAACTTAGCTATCAGTTAATCACAGGTTTATTGATAAATGAAATGTGCTGACCTTGAACAGTAAGTTCTAATTGCAAAACTAAGCTTTAATCTTTATTTAAGAAGTTACACTAAAATGTTTTGAAGTCTCATGGAACCAAAAGCACCATAAAATATCCCCGGGATAAACTTAATTTATTATCTCCCACATTATCACAATAAAATAGATTACTCTAATAACAATGAAAACATACTTTGATTTATATATTTACAAATACTCTATTTTGTTAATATGTCTATCTAAATATAAATAGATAAATTTACTGTCTGAGCATCTTTTCAGATGTTTTTAATACTGGTTTTTAATTCACTCTTGTAAGAATTATTTAAAAATTGTCAGTCTTCAAATACATTAGTTTGTAGCTTACCTTTTTTATGTTTATTTATTACTTCAGGTTACATCTCCATCACAGTGCCCTCTTTCCTCCCCTCCCAGAAGCACCCTCCCACCCTCTACTCCCTATCCCTTCCATCCCACTCCTCCAGAGTAGAGTGTCCCTACATAACAGTCCCCCACCCCAGTTCAGCAGTCATATGAGGGGCAAGAGCCTCCCCATACACTGGGGGCCTACAAGGCAGCACCATTAAGGCAAAGTGTCTCATTGACAGGTAACAAAGTTTATGTTCATGTTCCCTCTGGTGCATTAGATATAGTATAGTTATCCTGTACTATATGACATCCTAATTTTAATCCATTGTTTTCCAGATCTTTTTCCCCCACAAGAATTAAGGATACAAGCTGGAGGAGTTCCAGACCCACAGCCTATGAGTTCTTTTAGTGCATGATCTTATCCAGGGTAAGTCAGTTCTGTCTTTTCCCTTCCCCCACCCTGCTGCTATCTGCAAAAACACAAGCCTAGTATAAGATCTGTGGCCAAAGAAAAACTTTGATCCAGGGGGGGAGGAGCACATCTTTAATCCCATCAGTTGGGAACCACATGTCTTTGATCCCAAAACTTAGAATGCAGAGACAGGCACATAGGATTTGGAAAGATTTAAATTTAAAAGCTACTTACAAAAGGCAGGCTGCAATTCAAATTGTCCTTTGAGATCTCAAAATATATACACTAAAGGTTTGTTTAGCTCCAAAATATCAAAATAATTTCTTCTTTAATCCAGATTGAAAGGTAATACTTTATATATTGTCAGAAAAACCAAATTTGCTCCAGGAAAAATATTACCTGACCCCCCCCCAAAAAAAAGGTAATTGTCCCAGAGTTAGGATTAGGGCAGGGCTCTGTTCTTATCTTTCCAGGAGATTTAAAGCATCCATTCAAGGAATCCAGGGACAACTGGACAACGGAAACCTCAGCAGAAAACAGATCAGACACCAAAGAAGATGAGTGGCCCAGATGATCCAGCCTTGCAGACTTCTTAAATAGAAGTTTCCTCAAAAGTCTACAACCACAACAACTCAAAATCGCTAAGATCGTTCAGCTCCACAGACTACTCCAGCCAGATCTTCAGTAAAGCTCTGAAGATCAGCTTCTGTCTATGAACTTCTTAGGACATCTAAATAGCTGAGCACAAAAGGACTGAACATCAAATGATTCTATTAACATTTTTAACCATTTTTCCATTCTTATTTGGCCCCAAACAGGTTTACTATGTCCCAAATCAGCCGGAAGTCATTTTAAGAGAACAACGTCCCATCCCCAGAAGGTGGGGAGGGTATTCCCCCCACTTTGGTTATTTGATAGATAATAGAAATTTTTGTTATTTAGGGGAAAAGACTACAAGCTGTTAAATGGTCTTGTTAAATGGGTTTGGGAGGTTAGACCCAGGGACTTCTCTCTTTTTCTTTTCTGTATCCTTCTTTCTCTCCTATATAGGAGTGAACAGACTTGAGAAAAATGGGACATAGACATAGTATAGGAAAGATCAAGAAAAAAGGACAGATTATTGAATATAGCCTTATACCTTTGTATACTGATACAAAATTAAGATTATATTTGGCCACAATGGTATTGACCCTTGTATATTAATGTAAAATTAAGATTGTATTGGGCTACATCGGTGTTGATCTTTGTATATTGATACAAAATTAAGATTATATTTGGCCACATTGGTATTGATCTTTGTATATTGATACAAAATTAAGGGTAACGCTTCTTAAAGGTATTGTTCGTAGTAATACTTGAAAATGAAATGTCAAGTTTTGACCTCTTGCTACCAACCGACATAAACTGTTTAGGATAATTAAGAAACGGAAACTAATAGTCATGAAAACGTGTCATTTTGTGACACGTTTAGGACAGTCTATCACAGTTATTTTCTAAGCTACTCAGAAATCAAGTTGCTAAGAGACAAGCAACACTTGCTTATCTAAATATAAGAGATAGATAGGGCATCTTCAAAAACCTCAAGAGATCTGCAGAATATGGCATTCAAAGATGTTTTCTTAACTTAAGATTTTTTGATATCGAGACATGTCAGCTCCTGACAGCACCCCCTATTCTACTCCAAGTAGAAGATGAGCATCGAAGAATCTCCAGTGGAAGATGATTGAATTGGTGGTAAGCCTTTCTCTTGGCAAGAAAAACCCCTTGCTTCAACTGTAGACAGACTTCTGTCCAAAAAGGACAAAACTTGGAAGCAGATAAGTCGACAGCCTAGCTCTGCCAAGGCAGGGTAGGTAAGTCCTTCATAATTCCTGCTCTACAATCAATGTCTGTCAGAGAAACGGGGCCAAATGGCTGAAGATTGATGCTGTAATGTATGGAGAGAAAATGGGAAATGTCCAGGCAGCCACTGGTATGTCATCTTTTAGTTTTGGAAGCTGCAGGCCCTGCACTTCCTATATAATCAGATATATTTATCCCTCTCAGGTCTCTGAGGTGGTTGAAGAATAGATAGCTAGAGTCTCATAGTTAAATTTTGATTCTTTTAGGAATTAAGTGGGTGTTCTGGATCTAAGAAGATATTTTTAAAATCATGAGGCATGTTAGTATGAAAGCTAAGTTAGATATAGAACTTTAAACTCATGGAGATGGTTAGATAGTAGAATGTTAAAGTCAGGTGCCAAATACATATGGACTGGACATTGGGAATGTATGCTAAGCCATATAACTCTTATAATTGTGGCCTATTTATTTCTGTTGTTTTGTATTGTATTTATAGTTATAAGAAAAAGAACCATTTTTTGGACTGAAAGGGAGAGCTGTTGTGGGGAAAAAAGAAATATCTTAAACTAAAAAAAAAAAAAGAAGGGAAGAGGATGGGGGGTTGAGGGGGAGGAGGGTGGAAGGGTGGGACTGGAGGGGGGAGTAGGGAGGGGATTGTGATTGAGATGTAACTTGAAGAAATAAAAAATAAATTATTAAAAAAAAGATCTGTGGCCATAAACCCTCTTCATTTGTGAACCCTCTTTGTCCAGTTTAGCTCCAGAACCATGGTTTGAGAGCCATCTTTCCTGGTCCAATTAAACAGCCCACCCAATTTTTACCTGGACTAGCTGAGGTCATGCATCTCCTGCACTATCAAAATCTAAGTAAATCCAGATTAGCACATCACATACAACCAAAGGAAGAAGTCCATATGCCCAGGTTAAATTATGAAAACAAAAGAAACAGGAATGGCCAAAACAACACATCTCCTATCAAAACTACTAGTCCTATAGAAGTGTTCTCTACACTCCAGGGCTCAGAATTTAAAAGAACAACCATAAACTCTATCAAAGAAGTCAAGGAATTTAAAGAACACATAAATGAACATTTATTGAGCACCATAAGGATAACTATATGCACTGGAATGATGTCCAAGAAAATACAAATATACAAAATAATAAAGGTAATTCAGGATTTGAAAACTGAATTGAAAAGAGATAGAAATGTTGAAGATGACTCAAGCTGTATGAAGATGGAATTGAAACACCAATAACCCAACTAGAAAACAAAGGAAAGTCTTACAACTAGGAAAAATCAAGCAGAAGGTAGAATATCAGATCTCAAAGATAGTAGAGAATGTAGACAATTTTTTTAAGAAAAAAATTAAAGCAGGTAATTCTCAGGCAGATCATCTTCCTCAGCTGGGCTGAACAAATGTACAGAACAAAGAAAAAATATTAAATGCTGTAAGAGAAAAAGGTCAAGTAATGTATAATGGCAGACACATCAGAATTACACCTGACTTCTCCTCAGAAACTTTAAAAGTCAGAAGGGCCTGGGCAGGTGTACTACAAGCCCTAAGAGAACATAAGTGCCAACTCAGACTACTATACCCAGCAAAACTTTCTATCACCATAGAAGGAGAAAACAAGATATTCCATAACAAAACCAAATTTAAACAGTATCTATCCCCAAATCCAGCTCTATAGAAGATCCTAGAAGGAAAATTTCAACCCAGAGAACATAACTACACCCAAGAAAACAGAGAAAGCAAAAAACTGCACCGCAGCTAAACCAAAAGAAACACATAACCACCACCTACATCAAAACAACAGGAAATAACAAGCTTTGATTATTAATATCCCTAAACATCAATGGACTCAACTCCCCAATAAAAAGATACAGGCGTACAAAATGGATCCATAAACAAAACCCGTCATTTTGCTGCATACAAAAAATGCATCTCACTAACAAAGATAGATGCTAGCTTAGAATAAAAGGCTGAGAAAAGGTTTTCCAAGGAAATGGACCCAGGAAGCAAGCTGGAGTAGCCATCCTAATATCAAATAAAATAGACTTTCAACTGAAGTTAATCAAAAAAGATAGGGAAGGGCACTACATACTCATTAAAGGAAAAATTCATCAAGATGACATCTAAATACTGAATATCTATGCCCCAAATACAAGGGCATCCACATTTGTAAAAGAAACTCTTCTAAAGCTTAAACCACATATTGATCCACACACATTTGTAGTGGGAGACTTCAACACCCCACTCACAACAATGGACAGGTCATTGAGAGAGAAACCAAACAGAGAAATTATGAGTCTAATAGAAGTCATGAACCAAATGGACCTAACAGATATCTACAGAACGTTTCACCCAAACACAAAAGGATACACCTTCTTCTCAGCACCACACAGAACCTTCTCCAAAATTGACCATATGGTGGAACACAAAGCAAGCCTCAACAGACAGAAGAAAACTGAAATGACCTCTTGTATCTTATCAGACCACCATGGATTAAAGCTGGAATTCAACAACAACAGGAATAACAAAAAGCTTACACATTCACGGAAACTGAACCACACCCTATTCAATGACCACTGGGTAGAAAACAAATAAAGAAGAAAATCAAAGACTTCTTAAAATCCAACAAAAACGAAGTCACAACATACCCAAACCTATGGGACACAATGAAAGCAGTGCTACAAGGAAAGTTAGTAGCACTAAGTGCCTTCTAAAATAAAATGGTGACAGCTCATATTAGCAACTTAAGAGAACTGGAAGAGCTAGGAAAAAAAAAAAAAAAAGAAAGAAAGAAACACTCCCAAGAGGAGCAGAAGGCAGGAAATCATCAAACTTAGGGCTGAAATCAATAACTTAGAAACAAAAAGAACAATACAAAGAATCTACAAGACCTTAAAGTGAAGTTTTAGCCTTTTGTTAGCAACTGTCATAAACTATTCAGGATAATTAAGAATGCAAACTAATAGTTATTCAAGCATATCATTTTGTTAGGTACTAGGATAGTCTATCACAGTTATTTTCTAAGTTCATCAGAAATCAAATTGCTAAGAGACAAGCAACATTTGCTTATCCAAATATACAGAGATCGATAAGTGGTCTTCAAAAACCCCAAGAGATCTGTAGAATATGGCATTCAGAGTTGTTTTATTAACTTAAGATTTTTTTTTTATATTGAGACATGTCAGCTCCTGACAGCACCCCCTATTCTACTTCCAAGTAGATGATGAGCATCGGAAGAATCTCCAATTGGAGATGGATGCATTTGTGGCAAGTCTGTCACTTGGCAAGAAAAGTCCCTTGCTTCAACTGTAGACAGCATGCTGTCCAAAAACGACAAAATTTGGAAGCAGGTAAGTCGACAGCCTAGCTCTACCAAGACAGGGTTTGCAATTCCTTCATAATTCCTGCTTTACAATTAATGTCTATCAGAGAAACTGGGCCAAGAGGCTGAAGATTGATGCTCTAATGTATGAAGAGAAATTGGGGACTATCCAGGCAGCAAGTTGTCTGTCATTTCTTAGTGTTGGAAGCTGCTGTCCCTGAACTTCCTGCATGATCAGATATATTTATCCTTCTCAGGTCTCTGATGTGGTTGAAGACTAGATAGCTATAGTCCCATAGTTAAGTTTTTAGGAATTAAGAGAGTGTTCTGGATCTAAGAAGATGTTTTTAAAATTGTGGTGCAAGTTAGGATGAAAGCTGAGTTGGATATAGATCTTTAAACTCATGGAGATGGTTGGATAGTAGAAAGTTAAAGTCAATTACCAAATATGTATGGACTGGAAATTGGGAATATATGCTAAGCCTTATAATTTTCATAATTGTGACCTAATTATTCTGGGTTTTTTTGTATTGTATTTGTTGTTATAAGAGAAGGAGTCATTTGTTGGACTGAAAGGGGGAGCTGTTGGGGGAGAAAACATATACCTTAAACTTAAAAAAAAAAGGGAGGAGGTGGGGAGGGGGAAGAGAGTGGAGGGGTGGGACCAGAGGGAGGAATAAGGAGGGTATTGTGATTGAGATGTAACTTGAAGAAAAAAAATATAAATAAATAAATAGAATCAAGAGCACCAACAGTTCTTTGAGAAAATCAACAAAATAAATAGACATTTAGCCATATTAGCTAAAAGAGAGAGGGAAAATACCCAAATCAACAAAATAAGAAATGAAAAGGGAGAAATAAAAACAGACATCAAGGAAATCTAGAGAATCTTTAGGTCTTACTTAAAAAAAATCTGTAATCCACAAAATTTGAAAAGCTAAGTGAAATGGACAATTTTCTTGATAGATTCTACCTACCAAAGTGAAACCAAGATCAGGTTAATAAATTAAACAGCCCTATAACCCCTAAGAAAATAGAAATAGTCATTAGTTTCCCAACCAAAAAAAGCCCAGGGTCAGATGGTTTCAGCACAGAATTCTACCAGACCTTCAAAGAAAAGCTAATACCAATTCTCTTCAAAGTCTTCCACAAAACAGAAACAGAAGGAACACTGCCACTCATTCTACAAGGCCACAGTCACCCTGATTCCTAAATCACACAGAGACAAAACAAAGAAAGAGAACTTCAGACCAATTTCCCTCATGAACATAGATGCAAAAATACTTAATATAATACTGGCAAACCAAATCCAAGAACACATCAAAAGTATCATACACCATGATCAAGTAGGCTTCATCCCAGGAATGCAGGGATGGCTCAACATAATTCACCATATAAACAAGCTGAAAGAAAGAAAAAAAAAAAAAAACACATGATCTTCTCCCTAGATGCTGGAAAAGCATTTGACAAAATCCAACACCCCTTCATGCTAAAAGTGTGGAGAGAGCTGGCATACAAGGACCATACCTAGAAATAATAGGGAGATACACATCAAGCCAGTAGCCAATATCAAATTAAATTGAGAGAAACTTAAAGCATTTCCTCTAAAATCAGGCACAAGCCAAAGATGCCCACTCTCCCATATCTCTTCAGGATAGTCCCCAGTTCAAGAGGAAGCTTTTAGCCCTCATATGACTGCTGAACTAAGAGGGGCTGATATGTAGGGACACCCCACTCTAGAGGAGTAGGATAGGTGGGGAAGGGTGGAAAAAGGGCACTGTGATGGAGATGTGACTTGAAGTAAAATAAATAAACATTTAAAAAGTCCTAGAGAGAGTAGCACTGGGGGAACATATATTAACATAATAAAAGCTATATATAACAAACCCACAGCCAACATTATCCTAAATGGAGAAAATTTCAAAGCAATGCCATTAAAATCAGAAAAGAGAAATGGCTTCCCATGATTCCACTCCTTTTCAATATAGTGCTGGGAGTACTAGTCAGAGTAAGAAAGCAACAGAAGAAATTAAAGGAGGCAAAAGAAAAAGAAGTTAAATTATCACTCTTTGCATATAATATACTATACATAAAAGATCCTAAAAATCCCACCAGAAATCTAGAAACAATCAACAATTTCAGCAAAGTGACAGAGTTAAAAATCAACTTTAAAAAAGCAGTAGCCTTTCTATATATGTAGTTAAAACACAGCACCAATAACAAACACACTGAAAAAGAGACATGGACACACTTCCATTTACAGAAGTTTATCAAAATGATACAGGGGGGATGTGGGTGGGTTTGGAGGGAGGTTTATCTGGTAAAGGCTGGAGTGAGAAAATGGAGGGGGGAAAGTGGCATAATATTATTTCAATTTAAAGCATATTTTAAAGACTTATTGAGTATACTTAAAAGTAAATTATATAATATTTACCAAAATAATTAATAAACAGCATTTCAGAGTGTGTCAAACTCACTCTATGATTCACTGATTTTGCTACACAAAAGTAAAATATTTGACTAATTTATTTAGATAACAGCAATATTCAAAGCAATATACTAAACTTGTCTCTCTTTTCTTCTAATTGAAAAACAAAAAACTATCCAAGAATATTGGTGTGTCCTTTTAATCCCAGCATTCAGGAAGAAGAGGCAGGCAGATCTCTGGGAGTTCAAGGCCAGCCTGATCTATATAAGGAATACCAGGACAGCCAGAGCTATGTAGAAAGATCCTATATAAAAAACAAACAAACCTTCTATATGACTTATTTTCAATTCCTTGTAGGTAATTGTAGGAAGAGCAGTGAGAAGATCTGGTTTAGCCTACACAAATGTGACACCTTCAACCTATTACACTTAGGAGAGTTTGTAGCAGAAAATACGCAAAGGCTGAAAGATACAACTACTAAGTATTTAAAAGAAACTTGGTATTATCTTCATAATGAGACATTAACAGCAGGCTGATTGTGAATATTAAACCTTATATATTTATTTCTGACCTTGTATGCTAAATTCAGAGACTACAATGAATAAAACACAGTGAAATATTTAATGTTCATTCAGATGATATTCCTCAAAGGCAAGATTATATACCAGAAACAGAAGTGAGGATCTATATAAAAATAGTTTTATATATATTAATTACATTTTTACTCTCTGCACCTAAAAGCTAATATTGACTTGGATTTGAAATTTCAAATATAAAGTTTAAATTATATTTATCTTTTCCTAAAAATGTTTGGTTCAAGGCAAGACTAAAAGTAAGCCATCATAGAATTTAAATTCCCTTCCTTCTCTTGAGTTAAGACTAATACATGGATGTTAGCCATTAAATAAATGATAACCAAGCTTCAATCCATAGTCCCAGGGAGATTAGGAATATAAAGGAAGTGATTAGGAGAGACACAAGGGTCTCCCTAGGAGGGTAAAATAGAATAGCTTTTATGGGTAGACTAGGGGTGAGGGGGCAGAAAAAGGAGGATTAGGTAGGGATTGAGGGAGGGTATGTAGGGAGAGACAGTTCTAGATTTGAGGGGCATTTGAGGGAGAGTATGGAAACTCAGTGCAGTAGAAACTTCCTAAAATATATGAAGGCAATCTTTAAAAAGTCTACAAAAAATGAGGGAGAGAGTCCCAACTTGCTATCTCTTGTCACCAAAGGAAGCTTCCTATACCAGGACTGGGTTATATCTAATGGAGTTGTTGGTCAAAGGAGTCCAATGGAAATCCCCAAACAATTCAGGTGGTTGTGAAGATAATTGGTTGCTCTCAGTAAATTGACAGCAAGACCCATTGCTGAAGACAAAACCCACAAAATTCATTGAACATACAAAGGTCAAGCTGGTGCCTACATAGAAACTTCACCTCCATCTTCTAGTGTTTGGTACGGGAAGGCACTCTGCAGGCTACCAAAAAAAAAAAGAAAGGTAAATGCTAACCAAGCAACAAAACCTTTGATCTACAATCCATCCTGACTGCAAGATATGCTAGGCCTTTGATCCACTTGGACTTAAGTTTTGTGCAAGGTGATAAATATGGGTCTATTTGCATTCTTTTACATGTTGACATCCACTGAGACCAGCACCATTTGTTGAAGGTGCTTTCATTTTTCCATTGTACAGTTTTGGCTTCTTTGTCAAAAATTAAGTGACCATAGGTGTGAGAGTTTATTTCTGGGTCTTCTATTAGATTCCATTGATCAATGGAATTTGTTTCTATGCCAGTACCATGCTGTTTTAATTATTATTGCTCTGTAGCATAGCTTGAAATCAGGGATAGTGATACCTCCAGTTGTCTTTTTGGGTTTTTGTTGTTGTTGGGGGTTTTGTTTGTTTGTTTGTTTTTTGTACAGGATTGATTTGGCTATTCTGGGTTTTTTTTTGTTTTGTTTTATTTTTTCCATTTGAAGTTGAGAGTTGTTCTTTCAAGGTCTAATCCAGTCCCAGGAAGATACACATGGCATGTATTCACTTATAAGTGGATTTTAGCCATATACTACAGGATAACTATCCTACAACCAACAGACAAAACATGAACTTTGTTACTTGTTAATAGGACACTTTGCCCTAGGGGAGCTGCCATGTGGGCCCCCCAGTGCAAGAGGAAGCTCTTAGCTCTCATATGACTGATGAACTGAGGGGGGTTTATATGTGGGGGCACCCCACACCAAAGGAGTAGGACAGGTAAGAAAGGCGGTAGTGGGGAGGACCAAGAAGGGTGGAGGGAGGGAGCTGTGATGAAGATGTAACTTGAAGTAATAAATAAATGTAGTTTTTAAAAAAGATAATGCTAGGACAATTGTTTCACAAGGAAGTAATCAATATCTGGTTTGACTTAAGGCCCACTCCGTGATATGGAACCCATACCTGATACTGCTAGGGTGATCAAGAACCAGAAACCAGATAGCCCACAGACTTGGGGTTAAAAACAAATACTATTAGTCTATAAAAGAAAAAAATAACAATAAAATGACTCCTAATGATATTTTGCTATTCAAAGATCAATGCCTTATTCAACCAATATCAGAGAACCTTCCTCCAGCAGCAGATGGGAACAAATAAAGAAACTTAGAGCCAGACATTAAACAGAGAGAAAGAAAGAAACACACCTTGGAACACACACCTCTAAATGGGATTTACCCATCAAATTCCTTTCCTCAGAACTCAGGGAACCCTGTGGAAGAAGAAGAAGAAAGAGCGTTAGGAGCCAGAGGCTATAGAGTACACAGGAAGAATAAAGTCCTCTAGATCAACTGAACAAAGCTCACGTGAACTCAGAGAGACTGGAGCAGCAAGTACAAGGTCTGGGCCTGTGCAGGTCTGCATGAGGTCCTCTGTGTGTATATTATAGCTTTCAGTTTCTTACTTTCATGGGACTCCTGAGACTGTAAATGAGTGGGTCTCTGATCTAGGGCTGCCTCTTGGGGCTCTCTTCCTTCTGTTGATTTGCCTTGTCCAACTTCAATGTGATTTTTTTTTTGTTTTATCCTATCATATTTTCTTTTGTTTCTAAAGGGTTTTTTTTTCGGTTAATAAGAGATAAGCTATACATGAGTATATTTTGTCAGGAAATTCCCAAAGGAGTGCAGCACACTCAAGCTGTTACTCAAAGATAATCCTGGGCCAGCCTCTCATGAACTGGAGTTGGAAGTCTCATTGTTACTGTTCTAGGTAGCATAGGAAAGTACAAAAGAAAAAAATTATCATCATTCCTTCTCATCCAAGATATAGTAAAATCACCTACCTCAGGGCAGCAAGACGGCTCAGTAGGAAAAGGCACCTACGGTGACTTCAGCTTTATCTCTAGAATCCACATGGTGGAAGGAGAGTTGCCCTCGGACATCTGCACACCCACCATGGTACACATAAATAAATAATAAATACATAAATGCTGTAAAAAATTAATAACAAAATCACTTTCTTGGATTCAAGAGGAAAATGTGACTATGGCCTAAAAAATAAACTCACATTGTTGAAATCTATTATACTCATTGGAAGAAAAACTATTGAAAACACAAAAGGATTGCTTGCCACAGATCTCAAATGTATATAGTGTTATATTTAGTCAAAAATTATAATTACTGTATGTGGAGCACAGTAGGACCATTAGGCAGGTATATTATTTGAAATGCTAGTCTCAGCTATGTGTTAAAAAAATAACTACTATGGAAAACATTCGGCCAGATGTCCCCAGGTTCTAACTGAAAACATATGCCTGAGCCATTCAGAGTTTACAACTAAATAAAAATGAAAAGGTCAGCATTAGCCTTTTCCCTCACTGTTACTAAGCCTTTGAAATAAGCTCAGGAAGTATAAGCAGGTGGCTTTTTGATTAATTTGATGAGGGTACATCCATGGAACCAATTTACAAGTGATTTGCAGGCAAGCTGGCATTACTGAAATAAACGGTGCTATTACTATGATTTATGCTGGTATTCTAAACACAAATGATAAAGTGAAATTTACAGTGCTTAATTACCACTGTGAAGAATTGGGAGGGAGAGAAAGGAGCAAAGATTGGCAATTTGCAAACTTGTCAGTAAGGCAGGATGCAAAACTCTATTTTGTTTCAGTTAAAAAAAAAAGGTATTGTATAAATTGGCCTTACTATATTGTTATCAATTCATTGAGGGACAGAAGGGAGTTCAAACCCTAAAACAAATGATCATAACTTAATCTTGAAATGCCAGAAGCACAGCTTTTTAAAAAAAACACCTAAAAATGTATCCTCCACTTACAGAAAAGCAAGGAGGTGAAAATATAACACTGCTCATTATTTTGTGCCACAAACAAGACTTACTTTGCTCTTCAAATCCTTCCTTTCTAGACTGTTTCTTAAACACATTACAACAGAGTGTAGGAAAGCAAATTGTTTTTCTCCTATCCCTTAAGTACATTATCAGCACCTAAAGTTTGTTCAGCTTTTCAGTGACATTTACAGAGATACTGTTATCCATGTGATGCTAACAAAGCTGTACAGTAGATAACTTACCTGAAGGGTAGTATCTCAAAAATTGCTGTTTTCAAGAGGCTGAGGATAATGTGAATGCCTCTGCTGGCTGGGACCATGGACCATTACTCTTTCCATCTTCCCTCAATTCCTGCTTGTGTGGTCTACTTTCTATTACTACTGAAACACTTAAGATAATCAACTAGCCAAGACGAAAGGTTTATTCCAACTCATTGCTTCAGGTGTTTCAGCCTTTGGGCAGTTCTTTGTGTTCTGGGGCTTGTCCAATGGCCAGAGAGACACCATGGCAGAGTAAGGGTTCTCACCTCATGCTGGCTGTTGGCAGAGACAGAATAGGAGCTTAAGATTCCAATATCTCCTTCAAAATCATGTTCCCCAAAGGCCTAGATTCCTTCCTCTATGGCTTCATCTCCTGAAAGTTCCACAGTATCCCAATAATCCAGCAATATGGGGATCAAGTCTTTATCATGTGGAATTTTCAGAAGATCTGTCCAAACTACACAGCACTGCTTTAATAATCCTGCTGTTTTATTGCTGACACACACTCTCATGGGTGACTGGCTACCGTAAGGGAATGCCTAGGGTCCCAATGGATCTGGTACTCACTGTTGGAGGAAGTCAATGGTTCCTTCTGTAGCATATAGGCTTCTTGTTTGTCTGATTTAGAAAATTATACTGCAATTTTAGGAATTGAGACATTACCACCAAAAGCTAAAAATTGATTCATTTAAGAAATATTACATATTAGAGACTGATAGTAGACCTCTTCATGGGCCATCTAGAAATTATCACTAAGTGTGTGAGATTAAATTTCTAGATAGCTTGGATCTAGAGAGATAAATTTAGGAAAACTATGAATAGAAATAAATGTTGAAGAAATAGGCTAGAATAAGTCAGGTATAGTTAAGATGCAAAGAATAATGGTCAAAGCGCAAAATTTTTTTAATGTTATATTTAATTGACCTAAAGAAAAGAATGAAATCAAGTAAAAAATTAAATTCTTTAAAATATTAAAATAGAAGTAATAATCACTCATGTATATAAATTATCTTAGTAATCTATGATTCCTTGCCACCTAAAATGTTTTTCTCTCCTAACTGGGTGTGGGGATCCAGCTTCATTTGAATATAGCTATCTGGAGTTACAACTACCATACCTTTCCTTGAGCAATCTGGTGTTTTTTCCAGTTTCCCAGAGTATTATGAGTAGACAAAAGCACTGTTACTATTACAGTATGTGTGGTACTTTACCAGTGGACCTTGGTGCCATCAGCATCCAGTGTCTGGTATCTTTGATATTATTATAAATTGAGATTAAACAAAAACATTCCAGCCAGGATACAGTCTCATTACTATCTATAGCCAGCCTTTTTCTGGCCCAACTTTTAGGGACTCCCTGGCTTTGTCATTAACCATGGCCATGTTTCTCCCACTGCAATTCTAGATTTGTCTGACTTTGTTTTTCTTGTACAATCTTGTGGTCAGTTCCCATAGGCACTAGCATTGTGTTTTTCACACATTGGAATATTACAAAGTGAGGGGAAAAAAAAAACACAGAGATAATCCCCTTATGAAGTTTACTCCTTTGTATGTAAAACCTCCATAATCCTGATAGATTCCTATTTTGTCTTTGCTTTGTTCTCAAAAAGTCTTAAGAGCATGTGTGTATTCTAGAGCCAAGAAGGTTCTCTAGGTCTGCTTTACATCAGCTTTCAGGCTTCATTAATCATTACTTCCTTACTGTTCCCTAAAAGATATTTTAAGCAATTTTCTCCATTTGAATAACTTTCCTCCTAAGATTATCTATGATACTCTAATTTCACATCTCCTTTAGTGATTTCCTTATGTCCAATCTGGGTCTCTTACACTTGTCCATTCGGCTATTTCAACCCTCCTTGTTACCTTTATCATGACAGGATTCCCTAAATACTTTTGCATTTTCCTCATTATATTTTCATCATAATTCTTAAAGCACATCACAAGGGATTTGAAATGTTCTGTATATTGCCATTTATAAGTGTTTTCATCAATATTTAATATTAGCTACTATTTGAAGGCTTACTTGATGTATTAAAGATTATACTAAGTGCCTGACATTCATTGTATCATTTCATCTGCTTTGAAAACCTTGGAATTGAGTGGTTTTATTTTCTCTAATTCAGTTAAGGACTCTGAGTATGGCAAGGTTAAGTCCCTATTCCAAAATCATGCAGAAAGTAAGCAATAGAGCTCATATTTAATGGTGAGTTTAATGTTCATCATAATTCTTGAAGAATTATATCATTATAATAGATGTACTTTAAAAGTATATCTATTGTTAACTAATATAATTGCATTATTTAAACACTATACAAAACAAAAACAATTCTCATTAGTGACCACAGGCATCAATTTGTCAACGCCAGTTCTAATTCAAAAAGATAAAATTCAGACGTATTTTGTTCCTCCTTCCATCATTTCAAACCTTCATCAATCATGATCCCATTCCCAAAAGGCCCAAGAATAATTTTAATATGTCTTTCTCTCTACCATACCCTCTGTTATGTTTTTCTATCATAATTACTCTGAAGTCACCTTTATTGATAGACAATAATAAATGTGCATAAGATCACCACACTTTGAAAATACTCATTAATTTTCATTAGTCACATATTCTAGAGTTGACTTTTGTACATGTATTATTTCTTATCAAATTATCAAATTTAATGTATTTTGACTTCAAAATATCAATATATAAATGTGAGCTATATTAAAGTCAGACTATCTTATACATGTACATATATTAATCTATGCACTGGTTATATTAAAGTCAGCATATACATGCATAAGCATACATACACATCAGATAGCTTGGTATAAGTTAATTTTTCTTTTTATTTATATGTACATAGAAAAATATATTTATACATATACATTTTAATGATACTAAACAAGCAGTATGTATTATACGTAGCTCTCGGGCAATGCAATGCATGTATTGATCCTCTACTACATTCCTTTCATCATTTTTCATAACTGAAACATTGGTTGCATTTATATCTTCTCAAACATTGTAACAAATGGGCTCACAATTATATTTAAAAGAAAACTGAAGATGTCATCACAGCATGTGCATGATTCTTCTTTGGAAATCAGTACTAATGTGATTGCCACTAGCCTTAGTTGGCTATTTAAAATGAATTAGCTAAAGATTAATAAAATTACAATTGAGTCTATCACCTTTCTAGCCACATTTCAACAATTTAACATCCATTTATGACTGGTGACTGGCATTTTATATAGAGCAGATACCGAATGTTTTCCATTGTCGTGAAAATTTCTACGAGGCAATACCAATTTAGGAAATTCAGTCTCCTAAAGACAATTCCTAAAGCCATCTTTAGGATTTCTCTTAAGATTATTTTCTTCTTCTGATCCTTGTTCTTCTGTTATGCTCAGCATTTATGTTTTATTAATTTTCTACAATCTACCACTTTCCCATAATAGTACTGGTAATACTTTGCACATAAGATTTTTACGTATTCTGAAGCTTTTGGGACACATATGTGAAAGCAAGTTACCGGACCTACAGCCGTGGTACACAGATGATAACTAACCATGATAGGATGAAGCTCTATGTTGTGTGAATGTTTTCTCCAGACTGAAATGGTTCCACCTGGAGGGAGGGAGGAGGCTCACAAAAATCACAAAAATGTGCTGGGTATGGTGGTACACACCTTTAATCCCAGCACTCGGGAGGCAGAGGCAGTCAGATCTCTGTGAGTTCAAGGACAGCCTGGTCTACAAAGTGAGTCCAGGACAGCCAGGTGTACACAGAGAAACCCTGTCTTGGAAAAAAGAAAAAAGAAAATCACAAAAACAGAAAACTCGTAAAACTCACCATATCTATGAGCCCTCTCCTCAAGGCTGTATAGGCATTATATGGTTCTATGAGCCCTCTCCTCAAGGCTGTACAGGCATTATATGGTGCCTTGGGTTGAGGTGATCTTCAATGGTATAGCTAGATGCCTACAAGTTGTTCAGGGAGTGCCACTTTCACAGTTCTCATTACTCCTCATCCAGTGAGATGTAGACCCTTGGGTGATGGAGCTGACTGAGTCCCTAGTCACCCAAGCTTCTGTAGGCAATCTCTCTCTGTGCTATTACAATCAATGCTAATAAACTCACTGTCTGACCCTGGTTTGGATGAAATTCTTCCTTTGGTCTTTCTTGCCTTTTCAATGTGAGTTGATTAGAAACCGATTGCCCAGAAATGTCACATAATGTAACACCCTAATCTTCCCTTTATAGGCGTAGAATCAAAACAGAGATAGCTATACTTTAAAAAGACTAAAATGCAAAGTTTAAGTCACATACATCTTTAATTCTATTCATTCTATTGTATTTTGCTTCCCTAATGATTGAAAATAAATACTAAAGTACAAACCTCAGCCTTCCATTATGAAAACTAACTGACTTCCAGAGAAACCTTTCAAAAACAAATCAAATTTATGCAATATGCATGTGGTGGTTTATTGTGAGTATTATAATGTTATAAAGCTATTGGGTGTTTTAAAGGTATTAACATTAATTTTCATATGTTGATGAAATGCTCAATATATCTCTGGGAAAGAAAAATAGAGAGAGTCAAAAGCCTGACCATCTTGATATTTGTAGTAGCAATACTGTTCCTGTCTGAATTTCCATGAACTTTCTTGTCCATCTCTTCACTGGAAAGAGCAGAATATGGGCAGCAACTTATCGGATATAGGAGAAACAAGGTCTGCCATTGAGCAGAAACAAGGCCTGCTGTGAAATAACACATGTGTGACTGAGCTTCCATGTGCAACTGACCTGAGAGACCTGCCTGGGCATGCCTCAACATGCCCGGCTTGAGATCTGCCTGGAGATTGATGATGCCACACCGGGTAATGAGACATGAGCCAATGAGGAAGAGCAGCAGCAGCCTGCAGTTTGAGAAACAATGGGACTCTGGGTGGAGGTTATAAAGCCCTCTTTTTGAAATAAATGGGTCTGCTTTTGTCACTTACCAGACCCCTGGAATCTGGGTTGTTGATTCCAAGCCAGCTTATGGGCCCTGGCAAGACTCAGACATCAACATTTTATTTTTCTCACTCTAGATCAAGTGTCAAAAGTATGATAGTCTTATTTTATAAAGTGGAGCCTTACACATATAAGTGCTTACTAGATGAGTCAGATTCCAGATGCCTGCCATTCAGATCCTGCGAAAAGCTCAGCTGTAGCTTTATTGAAATAAACCTGTTGAAGGCCTTTTTTGCTGAAGGTGTTGTCTGCAGAACAATGATATTATCATCTCATGGGAGATTGTTAGTAATATAAGATCTTCAGTCCTACCCAGACTTACCTGGTAGAAGCACTTATGTTGAGGAAGGATGAATGTGTGCTCATGGTTCAGGGTGTATCGGTCTATCTTAGTAGGGAAGTCCTGGGTGGTAGGAGCTTTGTGGTGGCACCAGCAGACATTTTAGCAGATAGGAAGTGGAGTACTCTGACTAGAAGAAGCAAGGCCACTCTAACCTTCTAAGCTTATGCCAAATAGCCTCTGTTAACCAGGTAGATCCTACATCCTAAATGTTCTACAATTTCTCAAAACAATGCCAGCAGCTGGGTCACCAAGACAAATGAACTCATGACAGACATATTATAGTCAGACTATAACAACTAAAACTCTTAAAAGCTGTAAAAGAAAGATTAGTAAGGTATATGGCAAAGGAGTCACAAACCCATGAAGTAAAGTTTTAAACCATATAAATTTAAAATGATTTGAAAAACAAATTGTTCTAAACCCTTAATAAAATTATCCTAAGAAAATCTGATTACCTCATTTTTACTTGAGAAATATACACATTCTACATGTTGAAATAAATCACAACAACTAAAATGGCCAGATCATTTCAAAATGTGACTTTGAAAAATATGTAACTATTCCAAATATAATAAAAATACATAAATATGTATGTATATATACATACATATATACATACGTATATAGTGTTTGTAGTCCCTCAGCCTTACCTGCATTTTCACTTTTTGTGGCTTCAGTGATCTGTATCACCTAGGGTCACCTATCATCCAAAATATTAAAGATTAGTTTTTTTGAGAAAATGAACAGGATAGACAAAACTCTAAAAGCCACAGAGATAATATCTAAATTAACAAAATCAGAAACAAAATGGGGAGATAACAATAGACACCAAAGAAATACAAAGAATAATTTGCTCATATTTCAAAAACATGTACTCCACCAAATTGAAAAATCTGAAAAAGTGGATAATTTTCTCAATATATAACACTTACCAAAGGTAAATCAAGATCAGATAAATAGTTTAAATAGACCTATATCCCCCAAGGAAATAGAAGCAGTCATTAAAAGTCTCCAAAGTGAGTCCAGGACAGCCATAGATACACAGAGAATCCCTGTCTCGGAAAAAAAAAAAAAAAAAAAAAGAAAAAAAAAAAAAAAGTCTCCCAAACCAAAAAAAAAAAAAATTGGTGGGGAGATAGGGCCAGATAGTTTTATTGTAGAATAGAATTCTACCAGACTTTCAAAGAAGAATTAATACCAATACTCCTCAAATTATTCCACAAAATAAAGACAGAAGAACATTGACAAATTCATTGTATGAGGACATAGTCACCCTGATATGCAAACCACACAAAGATTCCACAAAGAAAGAGAATTACAGACTAATTTCCCTCATGAACATTGATGCAAAACTACACAATGAAACACTCACAAACCAAATCCAAGAACATATCAAAAAGATCACCCACCATGATCAAGTAGGCTTCACCCCAGAAATGCAGGAATGGTTCAACATAAAAAAAAAAAGAAAAGAAAAGAAATCTGTCAATGTAATCCACCACAAGAATAAATTGGAAAAAAAAAACCCACATGATCACTTCAAAAGATGCTGAAAAAGTCTTTGACAAAATCCATCACCCCTTCATGATAGAAGTCTTGGCGAGATCAGGGATAAAAGGGACACACCTAAACATAATAAAAGCAATTTACAGCAAGTCTATAGCTAACATCAAATTAAATGGAGAGAAACTCAAAGCAATTCCACTAAATCAGGAACAAGACAAGGCTGCCCACTCTCTCCATATCTGTTCAATATAGTAATGAAGTCCAAGCTGGAACAATAAGACAACTGAAGGAGATCAAAGGAATACAAATTGAAGAAGCCAAAGACCTTATACCAGACCAACAAGTCATTGCAATGAATCTTTGCAAAGACATGTGGACAAAAGTGTATACTATGGGACATACTGTGACACACTACAGCTTCCACATGACAATTTTTTTCTTTGTTGGGGGGTTACAACAGTGGAGGGTAGGTAGGAGAGGAGGGGTAGATGAGAGGGACTGGAGTACATGATGTGAAATTCATAAAGAATCAATAAAAAGATAAAAGAAAGAAAGAAAGAAAAAATGTTCAATATCCTTAGTCATCAGGAAAATGTAAATGAAAACTACTTTGAGTTTCCATCTTACACCTATCACAATGACTAAGATCAATAATTCAAGTGATATCTCATGCTGGTCAGGATGTGAAGTGAGGGGAATACTCTTCCATTGCTGGTAAGAATGCAAACTTGTAAAACCAGTATGGAAATCAATATGGAGGTTCCTCATAAAAATTGGGGATAGAGCCTGGTGTGGTGGTGAATGCCTTTAATCCCAGAAATAGGGAGGCAGAGGCAGGCTGATCTCTGTGAGTTCAAGGCCAGCCTGGTCTACAAAGCGAGTCCAGAACAGCCAAGGCTGTTATACAAAGAAACCCTGTCTTGAAAACCAGAAAAAAAAAATTGGGAATAGATCTACCTTAAGACCCAGCTATACTACTCTTGGATATACCCAGGGATGCCCCATCCTAACACAAGGACACTTGCTCAACTATGTTCATAGAAGCTTTACTCATAATAGTCAGAATTTATAAACAACCTAGATATCCCTCAACAGAAGAATGGATCAAGAAAATGTTGTACAATTACACAATGGATTATTACTCAGCTATTAAAAGCAATGACATCATGAAATTTGCAAGCAAATGGATCATATGGAACTAGAAAAAATCATCTTGTGTAAGGTAATCCAGACCCAGAAAGACAAACACGGTATATACTCACTTGTAAGTGAACATTAACTGTTATGGAAAGGCTAATCATTCTACAATCCACAGACCCAGAGACTCAAAGTAACAAGGAGGGCTTAATGACAGATACACACATCTCCCTGGGAATGGGAAATTGAACAGATTTTGAACTGGGTGCAGCTGGGGAGGGAAATGGGAAGATCCAGGTGAGGTGCTGGGGTGTGAGGTTAGGGGTGGGGCTGGAGGGAGAGAGTACTGAGAGATGTCTGGAATTGGTTGCCATTTGGAGATAATGTAGAAACCTAGTGCAATGGAAATTCCCTGGAATCCACAAGAGTGACCCTAATGAAATCTCCTAGTAATGGGGGATTAAAAAGCTGGAACAGTCCATCTTCTATAACCAGGCAAGATTCCAAGCAGTGAGACTGGGACATCAACCCAGCCACAAAATCTTCAACCTTCAATATGTCCTGCCTTCAAGATGTGCAAGGATAATGTTGGTACAAAACTTATGTTAATGGCCAACCAGTAACTGATCCAACTGTGTCCCACACATGAGAGAGAGTCCATGCCTGACACTGTGGGGATTGCCAGGAACCAGAGACAGGGCAGCTCAGAGTCTCAGGATAGGACCAAATAAGACTGGGCAGGGGGAATCAATGAAATGATTCCTAATGTTATTCTTCTATACTCACAGAGCTGTACCTGACCCACATAAATCCACCTGCCTCTGCCTCCTGAGTACTGGAATTAAAGGTGTGCCACATCACACCCGGCTCAAATATTCTTTTTTTAAATATTTTTATTGGTTTTTTTAATTTGTGAATTTCACATCATATAACCTGTTCCCACCCATTTCCCACCTCCCCTCAAACCCTCCCTCATCCTTGAAACCTTTCCCAACAGAAAAAAAAACTCATTTTAGAAACTGCAGTGTGTCCCAGTGTGTCCCACAATGTTCCCTTTGTCCACAAATTTTTTGCTTGCAAATGTTCATTATAATGACTCCTTGGACTGGAATGAGGCCTCTGGCTTCTGCTACTTTGTCAGTACCAGAACCTTACTGGGACTCCTTTAAGATATCCTATTGTTGCCCTGTGTCATGGAAAGCCTGTAGTTTTGAGACTGAAGAATTGGACTCTTCAGGTACACTAGCAGTTCATCTATGGAGTATATGTTGTTGTGAGCAAACTCAAAGCCCTAGTTCTGGGCCTTCAACCCCCACATCCAGGGCCATTTTCTCTGTGCTATCCATGTAAGGTACAGGACCTGCTCTCCTGAGTGCTGCAGCAAGTAAGGGGCTAGGCCAGATCTCCTACTTTCATGACTTCATCAGGGACAACTCTCCTGTCTGCTACATGTAGAGAGGATAAAAGAGAGTGGAGGTGATCTCTCCATCACCAACACTACAGCAAAGCAGACAAAATGCAGGGCTGGCTCTCCCACACTCACAGTCTAGAGATTAGCTCACCCACAACCCCCACATGTAGGTCCAGCTGTACTGTGCTGCCCAGTGAGATTCAGGGCCTGCTCTCCCTAATGCTGCAGCAGGACTCCTCCCCTGCTCTTGTGACCCTATCAGGGCCAGATCTCCTGCCCAAAACTGGTGGTGAAGGCAAAAGGGAAAGGAGAAGACCTCTTCCTCACTAACTGAACTGCAAAGCATACAAAAGGCAGGGCTGCCTATCCCACATGTACACCCTCAGGGCCACTCACTCAAAACCCCCTCATCCAGGGCCAGGCAGGGTTCTTCTAGTCTCTGGCTTGATTCATTTCCTGGGAGCCCATCTGGTACTTGCCTGGTGCTTAACAGGTGGTCATCAAAGGCTAGCTCCCTGTCCAGGCCCCCTGGTGCTAAACCGGTGGTGGTCTCAGGTTTGCTTTTTTCAGGGAATGTTAGGCTACTAATCATTCAGATGTTTATAAATCAGAGCACTGAATGTAGACATAGCTTCTCTCCTCTCTGCCTCCTACTGAGGCACATGTGACAGGGCAGAAAGTGGTTTTCTAGATATGCATTTGTGATATTGGACTTCCACCATTAAAATTCCAAATGTAAGCTGGGTAATGTGCTTCTCCAATGAGATAGGAGGAGTTTCTACTCAATCAAAATTTCACATAGAAACCTGAAAGTCTCTTCTACATCTGATGTTTTCAATTGCATGCCAAGTGGGTAAAAGAAAGTTGGAAAGGGTAGTTGGTAGACACACAAGAAATAAATTAATAAATAGATTATTAAACACAAACAGGAAAAGGAAGGCTATAGGAAGTAAAGGACAGATAACTTTTAGAACAAAGCCATTTATAATCAAGGAATAGATTACTAGGCAATAAAGATCTCTAGAAAAATGCTTTTTTTATTAAAAAAAAGTTTTATAAAAAAGAAATTTCAAATGACTTTCTCTTTTAAGAAAAAACTTAAAACAAAATGTTTGAGGATTTAGAGATTGAGATTGATATTCCAAATTCAAAAATTAAAATTATGTCTCATGATTTCAAGATTAATTTAATTAAAATTGAAAATCCCTTTCATTCATCACTTATGTCAGCAGTTTTAGACTTCTTGGTTGATTCTTGTTATACTCATGAAGTAATTTTACTAACCTAATTTATAACATGCTGTCTGTTGATTTTTGCCATGCTCATATTTATGCCCTGGATCCTGTCACTTTGCAAGCAAGTTAGTTAATGGCTCTCTCCAGTTTATTAGTAAACTTAATTAAAGCAAATAAGGTAAAGAACTACAGCTCACTTACCTGTCTTTGTGACATTTATACTTTCTTTTTTTTTAAATACTTTATTTTTTTTCTTCAAGTTACATCTCAGTCACAAACCCCTCCCTATTCCCCCTTACTATCCCGCCCTTCCACCCTCTTCCGCCCAGAAGTTTCCCCTTTCAGTCCAACAGATGGTTCCTTCTCTTATAACAGTAAGTATTATACAAAACAACAGGTATAAACATGCCACGTTTATGAGAGTTAAATGGCCCAGTATTCCTTCACAATGTCCAGTTAATACATATTTGGAACCTGACTTTAACATTCTACTATCTAACCATCTCCATGAGTTTAAAGGTCTATATGTGACTCAACATTCATACTAACTTGCAACACACTTTTAAGAGTATCTTCTTAGATCTATAACACCCTCTTGATTCCTAAACAACTCAAAATTTAACTATGAGACTCTAGCTGTCTATTATTCAACCACCTCAGAGACCTAGGAGGGATAAATATATCTGCTTATATAGGAAGTACAGGGCCTGCAGCTTCCAAAACTAAGAAAGGACATACCATTGATCTTTGTATATTGATACATAATTAAAAATATATTTAACCACAATTGAATAGATCTTTGTAGATTGATACAAAATTAAAGGTAACGCTTCCTAATTGTATCATACCTAGAGATACTTAAACATAAAATGTGA
Organism: Lophiomys imhausi; assembly: GCA_907164525.1. NCBI lineage: Eukaryota > Metazoa > Chordata > Mammalia > Rodentia > Muridae > Lophiomys > Lophiomys imhausi. The sequence continues at coordinate 6,087,304 of CAJQZJ010004856.1, read as the reverse complement.
AGCTCTGACCTCTTGATACCAACCGTCTAAAACGGTCTAGGATAGCTAAGTAAAACAAACTCCTAGTTATGCAAACATGTCACTTTGTTAGCTACTATGACAGTCTATCACAGATATTCTCTAAACTACCCAGTAATCAAGTTAAGAGACAAGCAATATTTGCTTATCTAAATACAAGAGATGGATAGGGCATCTTCAAAAACCCCAAGAGATCTGCAGAATATGGCATTCAAAGATGTTATCTTAAATTAAGATTTTCTTTTTTTTTTGATATCGAGACATATCAGCGCCTGACAGCACCCCCTATTCTACTCCAAGTAGAAGATAAGCATCGAAGAACCTCCACTGTAAGATGGTTGAATTAGTGGCAAGCCTATCTCTTGGCATGAAAAACCCCTTGCACCAACTGCAGACAGACTGCTGTCCAAAAAGGACAAAACTTGGTAGCAGGGAAGTCGACAGCCTAACTCTGCCAAGACAGGGTAGGTAAATCCTTCATAATCCTGGCTCTACAACAAATGTCTGTCAGAGAAACAGGACCCAAAGGCTGAAGACTGATGCAGGAATGTATGGAGAGAAAATGGGAACTGTCCAGGCAGATATTTATACTTTCTAACACAAAGCCATTATGACAATGTGAATAGAGATACTTTTATTCAGTAATCATTTATTGACCCTTTTCTCTTATTTTTTATAATTTATTATTTTTTCTTTTTTAATTATTTTTTTATTTCTTCAAGTTACATCTCAATCACAATCCCCTCCCTACTCCCCCCTCCTGTCCCACCCTTCCACCCTCTTCCCCTTCAAGCCCCCCATCCTCTACCTTTTTCTTTTCTTTTTTTTTTTTTAGTTTGAGGTATATCTTTTTCCCCCCAACAACTCCCCCTTTCAATCGAACAAATGGTTCTTTCTCTTATAACAATAAATACAATACAAAACAACAGAAATAAATAAGCCACAATTATGAGAGTTATATGGCTTAGCATACATTATAATTTATTTTTTATTTCTTCAAGTTACATCTCAATCACAATCCCCTCCCTACTCCCCCCTCCAGTCCCACCCTTCCACCCTCCTCCCCCTCAACCCCCATCCTCTTCCCTTCTTTTTTTTCTTACTTTAAGGTATTTCTTTTACCCCCCAACAGCTCTCCCTTTCAGTCCAAAAAATGGTTCTTTTTCTTATAACAGTAAATACAATACAAAACAACAGAAATAAATAGGCCACAAATATAAGAGTTACATGGCTTAGCATACATTCCCAATGTCCTGTCCATATGTATTTGGCACCTGACTTTAACATTCTACTATCTAACCATCTCCATGAGTTTAAAGTTCTATATCTAACTCAGCTTTCATACTAACTTGCCTCACAATTTTAAAAATATCTTCTTAGATCCAGAACACCCTGTTGATTCCTAAACAACTCAAAATTTAACTATGAGACTCTAGCTATCTATTCTTCAACCACCTCAGAGACCTGAGAGGGATAAATATATATGATTATATAGGAAGTGCAGGGCCCGCAGCTTCCAAAACTAAGAAATGACATACCAGTGACTGTCTGGACAGTTCCCATTTTCTCTCCATACATTACAGCATCAATCTTCAGCCGTTTGGCCCCGTTTCTCTGACAGACATTGATTGTAGAGCAGGAATTATGAAGGACTTACCTAACCTGTCTTGGCAGAACTAGGCTGTCAACTTACCTGCTTCAAAATTTTGTCCTTTTTGGACAGCAGTCTGTCTACAGATGAAGCAAGGGGTTTTTCTTGCCAAGAGATAGGCTTGCCACTAATACAACCATCTCACACTGAATAGGGGGTGCTGTCAGGTGCTGACATGTCTCGATATCAAAAAATCTTAAGTTAAGAAAACATCTTTGAATGCCATATTCTGCAGATCTCTTGAGGTTTTTGAAGATGCCCTATTTATCTCTAATATTTAGATAAGCAAATATTGCTTGTCTCTTAGCAACTTGATTTCTGAGTAGCTTAGAAAATAATTGTGATAGACTGTCATAGTAACTAACAAAATGACACATTTGCATGATAATTAGTTTCCATTTCTTAATTATCCTAAACAGTTTATGACGGTTGGTAGCAAGAGGCCAAAACTTGACATTTCATTTTTAAGCATTACTAGGAACAATACCTTTAAGAAGCGTTACCCTTAATTTTGTATAAATATACAAAGATCAATGCCAATGTGGCCAAATATAATCTTAATTTTGTATCAATATACAAAGATCAATACCGATGTAGCCCAATACAATCTTAATTTTACATCAATATACAAGGGTCAATACAATTGTGGCCAAATATAATCTTAATTTTGTATCAATATACAAATATCAATACTGATGTAGCCCTATACAATCTTAATTTTGCATTGATATATAATGATCAATACCAATTTAGCCAAATATAATATTAATTTTGTATCAGTATACAAAGGCATAAGGCCATATTCAATAATCTGTCCTTTTTTCTTGATCTTTCCTATACTATGTCTATTTCCCCTTTTTCTCAAGTCCGTTCACTCCTACATAGGAGAGAAAGGAGGATACAGAAAAGAAAAAGAGAGAAGTCCCTGGGTCTAAACTCCAAAACCCATTTAACAAGACCACTTAACAGCTTGTAGTCTTTTCCCCTAAATAACAAAATTTTCCATTATTTATCAAATAACGAAAAGGGGGGAACACCCTCCCCACCTTCTGGGGATGGGACGTTGTTCTCTTAAAATGACTTCCTGCTGATTTGGGACGTACTAAACCTGTTTGGGGCCCAAATAAGAATGGAAAAATGGTTAAAAATATTAATAGAATCATTTGATGTTCAGTCCTTTTGTGCTCAGCTATTTAGATGTCCTAAGAAGTTTATAGACAGAAGCTGATCTTCAGAGTTTTACTGAAGTTCCGGCTGGAGCAGTCTGTGGAGCTGAACGATCTTAGCAATTTTGAGTTGTTGTGGTTGTAGACTTTTGAGGAAACAGCTATTGAGGAAGTCTGCAAGGCTGGATCATCTGGGCCACTCGTCTTCTTTGGTGTCTGATCTGTTTTCTGCTGAGGTTTCCGTTGTCCAGTTGTCCCTGGATTCCTTGAATGGATGCTTTAAATCTCCTGGAAAGATAAGAACAGAGCCCTGCCCTAATCCTAACTCTGAGACAATTACCTTTTTTTTTTTGGAGGGGGGGTTCAGGTAATATTTTTCCTGGAGAAAATTTGGTTTTTTGACAATATATAAAGTATTACCTTTCAATCCGGATTAAAGAAGAAATTATTTTGATATTTTGGAGCTAAACAAACCTTTAGTGTATATATTTTGAGATCTCAAAGGACAATTTGTTAGAATTGCAGCCTGCCTTTTGTAAGTAGCTTTTAAACTTAAATCCTTCCAAATCCTATGTGCCTGTCTCTGCATTCTAAGTTTTGGGATCAAAGACATGTGGTTCCCAACTGATGGGATTAAAGATGTGCTCCTCCAACCCTGGATCAAAGTTTTTCTCTGTTTCGAGTTTGTTTTGTATCAGGCTGACCTTGAGCTCTGAGATCTGCCTGTTTCTGTCTCTAGTGTGTTGGGATTAAGGGTGTATTCTTCCCCAGTGATGGGACTAAGGGTGTGCACCATCACCACCCTGTTTCTTGTAACTCTAGAATTAATAAGACAACTAACTCTTAGTGATCCTCCTATCTCTGCTGGAGGTAAAGGCATGGGCTAACACCATGCATTATTTTACCTTAACTCTAAGTTTTTTCAACTCTTGGAGGTTTGTAAAATCAGGTTGAACAGCTGTCACCTTTAATTTATTTACAGTGTTTTACACCTGTTACCTGATTTTTAATGCCACACCATGGAAATAGCCTATACCTCTACAAAAAAAAAAAAAACCTTTTAAGCTGCTATCAAGGTTGTGTAATCTCTGTAGCCACCTGCAGTCTAACATTCTAATCTGAAATTAAGGCCATTTTCCTTTCATGCGAGTAAGGCAATTACACCTTTGATAAATTATAGTTTGAAATTTTTATATTGTATTTTTATTATTTTTTAAGCTTATTAACTCTTTTCTTACAAAAGTATTATTTACTTCTAGAACATAGTTTCCTTCCTCCTCCCCTCCTGGCCCCTCCCTTACTCTCTCCTTCCCTCCCTCCCTCCCTCCCTCCTTGTTCCTCTACTTGGTACTCTCCTTCCCCTCAGATGAGGTGGGCCCTCACATATGATACTCCCTCAGATCTTGCATCATGTGAGGGCCAAGAGCTTTCACTTGTACTGGACCTTGATAAGGCACACCATCTAAGGTGTGGTGTTCCACTAACCTGCAGCAGATTCCATGACTCACTGCTGGGTAGAGTTTTTCCTAGGATAGATATGCTAGGTTCCTATCTATTTGGGTGTGTGAGTTGTAGGATAGTTGTCCTCTGATGTATGGTTAATATCCATTCATAAGGGAATACATACCATGTTTATCTTTCTGGTACTGTGTCAGCTCACTTAGGATGAGCTTTTCTAGTTCCATCCATTTGGTTTCGAATTGCATGATTTCCTCATTTCTGATAGTTGTGTAGTATTCCATTGTGTAAATGTACCACAGTTTTTTTATCCATTCTTCAGTTGAAGGACATCTGGGTTGTTTCCAGTTTCTGGCTATTACAGATAAAGCTGCTATGAACATTGTTGAGGCAATGTCCTTGTGGTTTCGTTTTGAATCTTTTGGATATATGCCCAAGAGGGGTATGGCTGGGTCTTGAGGTATATTTATTCCCAATTTTCTCAGATATCTCCAGATTGATTTCAAAAGTGATAACACAAGTTTGCAGTCCCACCAGCAATGGAGGAGTGTTCCCCTTCCTCCACATCCTCGCCAGCATGTGCCATCATTTGAGTTTTTGATCTTAGTCATTCTGACAGGTGTGAGATGGAATCTCAGAGTTGTTTTAAGTTGCATTTCCCTGATGACCAAAGATGTTGAACATTTCCTCAAATGCCTCTCAGCCTTTAGATATTCCTCTTCTGTGAATTCTCGGTTTAGCTCTCTACCCCATTGATTGATGGGGTTATTTGATTTTTTGGTGTTTAATTTCTTCAGTTCTTTACATATTTTGGATATTAGCCCTCTGTCAGATGTTGGGTTGGTGAAGATCCTTTCCCAGTCTGTAGGCTGCCATCTTGTTCTAAGGACAGTGTCCTTTGCCTTACAGAAGCTTTTCAATTTTATAAGGTCCCATTTATTGATTGTTTGTTTTAGTGCCTGAGCTATTGGTGTTCTATTCAGGAAGTTGGTACCAGTGCCAATGATTTCAAGGCTTTTTCCCACTTTCTCTTCTATTAATGTTAGTGTGTCTGGATTTATGTTGAAGTCCTTGATCCACTTAGACTTGTTTTGTACAGGGTGATAAGTATGGATCTATTTGCATTCTTCTACATGTTGACATCCAGTTAGACCAGCACCATTTATTGAAGATGCTTTCCTTTTTCCATTGTATGTTTTTGGCTTCTTTATCAAAAATTAAGTGACCGTAGGTGTGTGGGTTTATTTCTGGGTCTTCAATTCGATTCCATTGGTCAACTGGTCTATTTCTATACCAGTACCATGCTGTTTTTATTACTATTGCCCTGTAGTACAGCTTGAAATCTGGGATGGTGATACCTCCATATGTTCTCTTATTGTACATGGTTGATTTAGCTATTCTGAGTCTTTTGTTATTCCATATGAAGTTGAGAATTGTTTTTTCCAGATCTGTAAAAAATTGAGTTGGTATTTGGATAGGAATCCCATTGAATCTGTATATTGCTTTTGGTAAGATTGCCATTTTTATTATGTTGATCCTACCTATCCATGAACAAGGGAGATCTTTCCATCTCCTGATATCTTCTTCAATTTCTTTCTTCAGAGACTTGAAGTTCTTATCATACAGATCTTTCACTTGCTTGGTTAGAGTTACCCCCAGGTATTTTATATTATTTGTGGCTATTGTGAAGGGTGTTGATTCCCTTATTTATATATAATGTTTTTTAAATGCCATGTGATATCCTAAAGCTCTGGTTATTGGAAGTCAATGCAACCTATGCATTATTGATACAAACAGTCTGCTTCCACTGCTTCAAAGTGATTTCCCAGAAACATTAATGCCACTGAATATCCACAGGTGGTAGGCATTAAATATGGGTGTCACTTTAGCATAGGAATGCAGACAAAGGGCTCTACTTTCGAGAAGTTGAATGTTATGATGTGTATAAGCCTTATTATCATCTTCCCAGAGTCCATTAAAAGGTTTACCTGGAGCCCCAAGGGGTGATGGGGATCCATCCATTAGTGATCCTTAAGTTCTACACCTACCCCATGTGTTATATGTGTGTATGCTATGTATGTGTTTCTGTGTGTGCCATGTGTATTCCATTATGTGTGGCAGTTCTCACCTTCCACTTTGCTTTCGGCACAGTTTCCTATTGTTCAGCACCTCACATATGCCAAGTTTCTTGGCCCATGAGTTTTCAGTCATCTCCTATCTCCAACTCCCATTGGAGCACAGGGATTACAGACCTATCGTGTCAGCTTTACATTGGTTCTAGAGATGCAAACACAAGCCTTCACCCTTACTTGGCAAGTGCTTTACTGGCTGAGCTATCACTTCCTCAGTTTGTTTTTAATTGGGGTAGCATATGGGTGTGCATGTGTGCAACTGGATGCATGTGCACATGTATGCACATGTATGTGGAGGCCAGATGTCATTGCTGTTTCTTCAACTGTCACTTTCTCACCACCTAATCTTGAGTGTAGTGTGTATAGTGTGTGTGTGTGATGTATACATGTGAACAGCTAAGGCCAGAAGTCAGTATTAAGCATTTCCCTTTATAGCTCTTCACCTTATTTTTTGAGACAAGGTCTCCAACTGAACCTAATGAAGATCCACCATTTGGGGTAGACTGATTGGCTACCGTGCTCTGGGGATCCTACTCTTCTGTTGCTTGTCTCCCAGTGCTTGAGTTACAGGGATATATTACTGATCACAACTTTTTTGTGGGTGCTCATGTTTGAATATTAAGTATTTTATCCTCTGATCCATCTCCTCTGCCCCTTTCACTTTATCTTTGAGACAGAATTTCTCACTGAACCCAAGGTCATGGACTGACTAGACTGGCCAGAGAGCTCTGAAGATCCATCTGCCCATGTCCCCAGCACTAACTTGTAGATTACACTCTACCACTTCCAATTTTTGCCCTTTGGTTCTAGGGGTTCAAACTCACATCCCATGCTTCCACAGCAATAACTTTACTGATGGAGTCTCTCCTCAGTCCTCAACATACTCTCACTGTTTGCTTTCCATGATAACCACTGACTTCTGTGTATTCCTCCAAATTATATCAGAATGTTGTTCTAATTTGGCATGCAGAAAATGCTTTGGGATGACTCAGGAATTAATAAAGGAAGACTTCACTATATACCTATATCTTTTCTATAGTATATATTGGAACTACAAAAAAATGTCTTCCTTGCATTCCAATGGCTCTTAGTCCAATGGAAAACACAGAACTGCAGGAAACATGTGGAAATGCCTTCATAGGAGTCCTTAATAGACTTAATACTAATAATAGTATCAGCATGTATCAGGGATAGTGAGAATGGGAAGAGTGGTGAGTGCCAGCGAAGACTTCACAGGATATCTAGGAACAGAACCAGAAACATGTATATTACAATAGGAAGAAATAGCTTAAGCCAAAGCCCAGAGCCATGTGAAAGCCAAGGGAGGTGAGATGTGAATGGAGCATAAAGAGCAATGGGACTGAGGAGTGCTGGGAGGAGAGATGCTCACAGAAGGCATGCTGATCAAGAGGCTGACATTAGAATGTATGCTGAAAACATGAGCAACACTGAGGGAAATTAAGCAAGGAAGTCGCTGGTGAGATTTATGTGGCAGAAAAACTTCTTTGAGGCACATAAGGAAGAAAAAACCCTACGAAATTTGAAGTAATATTTAAAATGTATTTTTCTATCCCAATTTTCCCTAACACTGGTAAGCTTTTATTTCCAAAGCTATAGTCTTCATTTCAAGTAGTTCTTATCCAATGCTGTATAAGAAAGAGATCTGAAAGAATAGAACTGAAGCCAATTCAATGCAACTATTTTATTCCCTTTCTGTAACATAATACTCCTTGAGTTTCCTAGTGCTAGACACACTCATGACGTCTCAATTATTCATTTCTTATGATGTAAAGAAAAGTAACCAAAGTGATTCTGATGGAAAGGAAAGCAAAATTTAGAACCAAGAACAAATTACTGTAAGCATTGAATGATGTAGATTTAAGCAGCCTTCACAAAATGATCCCACCATAAAAATAAGAGAAATCTGCCTCCACAAAGGTTTGGAACTCCATACACTCAATAGGAAGATTGTTCTTTTGCTCCTAAACATTCTCAAATTGTGTTTGTCATTGAGCTAGCTTTACTCAGAAAAGCCTTGCAATAATTTCAATGTATTGTGCTGAGTTTCTTTTCTTCCTTCATGAACAGATTATGCTCTTTTTTAATATCATAACATGACCAAAGGTACTCCTGTGGCAACTTTCAAATTTCAGAAAAATTGTCACACCTTCAAAAGTTCAAACTGCCAAGGTAATATTAACTTAAAAGGTAAAAAATTCAAGACTTTATTCATACAGTTTAGAAACATAAAATGTCAACAAAAATGTATAGAATAAAACAAATACATGAGAACAAAACACCTTTTACTAAATTCTAGTATTTAAAATATGAAACGTCTTGAGAGCTTCATATCTTATAAAATCCTCCCTAAATATAAAGTCTCTGTACAAAAACAAAATGAAAAGTATCATACAACATGCAGGTGTTAAACAACTGATGTCATGATGTTGTCAACTGTTTCTAAAATGGCACAATGTTTCATGATACCCTACTGTTTGAACCTTAACAAAATTTCCATCTGATAGAAGCACTACACAGTGCAGAGTTTGGCCTGATGAACTGCTCTTTGTCAGGTATTTATTTAGCTGCCTGGTTTTTAAATGGAATTCACAGAAAAGAGTTTAGTCCTCCAGGTAGTAACAGACTTGTTCCATAGCTGACACTGCTACGGGCATTCTAACATTCTACAGCAGACCCGTGGCACTCTTTTAAAAGGAAGATTTTGCTGAATGTACAACCTTTCAAAACATTTTTTAAACTTTTTTTAAATTTGTTTTTTATTTCTTCAAATTACATCTCAATCGCAATCCCCTCCCTACTCCCCCCTCCAGTACCACCCTTCCACCCTCCTCCCTCTCAACCCCCCCATCCCCTTCCTTTTATTATAAGTTTAAGGTATTTCCCCCCCCCCAGCAGCTCCCCCTTTCAGTCCAACAAATGGTCTTTCTCTTATAACAATAAATACAATACAAAACAACAGAAATAATTAGGCCACAATTATGAGAGTTATAGGGCTTAGCATACATTCCCAATGTCCAGTCCATACATATTTGGCACCTGACTTTAACATTCGACTATCTAACCATCTCCATGAGTTTAAAGTTCTATGTCCAACTCAGCTTCCATCTTAATTTGCATCACAATTTTAAAAACATCTTTGTAGATCCAGAACACCCTCTTAATTTCTAAACAACTCAAAATTTAACTATGAGACTCTAGCTATCTAGTCTTCAACAACATCAGAGACCTGAGAGGGATAAATATATCTGATTATACAGGAAGTGCAGGACCAGTAGCTTGAAAAACTAAGAAATGACATACCAGTGGCTGCCTGGGCCGTTCCCAATTTCTCTCCATACATTACAGCATCAATCTTCAGCTGTTTGGCCCCATTTCTCTGACAGATATTGATTGTAGAGCAGGAATTATGAAGGACTTGCCTACCCTTTCTTGGCAGAGCTAGGTTGTCGACTTACCTGCTTCAAAGTTTTGCCCTTTTTGGACAGCATTCTGTCTACAGTTGAAGCAAGGGCTTTTTCTTGCCAAGAGATAGGCTTGCCACTACTTCAACCATCTCCCACTGGAGATTCTTCAATGCTCATCTTCTACTTGGAATAGAATAGGGAGTGCTGTCAGGCACTGACATGTCTCAATATCAAAAAAAATCTTAAGAAAACATCTTTGAATGCCATATTCTGCAGATCTCTTGAGGTTTTTGAAGACCACCTATCTATCTCTTATATTTGGATAAGCAAAGGTATCTTGTCTCTTAGCAACTTGATTTCTGATTAGCTTAGAAAATAACTGTGATAGACTGACCAAGTACATAACAAAATGACATGCCTGAATGACTATTAGTTTGCATTTCTTAATTATCCTAAACAGTTTATGACATTGGTAGCAAAAGGCAAAAACTTTACATTTCATTTTTAAGCATTACCTTGGTACAATACCTTAAAAAGAGTTAACCTTAATTTTGTATCAATATATAAAGATCAATACCAATGTGGCCAAATATAATCTTAATTTTGTATCATTATACAAATATCAATACCAATGTAGCCCAATGTAATCTTAATTTTGCATCAATATACAAAGATCAATACCAATTTAGCCAAATATAATCTTAATTTTGTATCAATATATGAAGGTGTAAGGGCATATTCAATAATCTATCCTTTTTTCTCTTTCATTCCTATATTATGTCTATATCGAATTTTTTTCTCAAGTCTTTTCACCCCTACATAGGAGAGAAAGAATGCTACAGAAAAGAAAAAGAGAGAAATCCCTGGGTCTAACCTCCACAACCTATTTAACAAGACCATTTAACAGTTTGTAATCTCTCCTCCTAAATAACAAGATTATCTATAACCCATCAAATGACCAAAGTGGGGAAAATCACCCACCCCACCTTCTGGAGATGGGACATCACTCTCTTAAAATGACTTCCTGTTGATTTGGGATGTAGTAAACCTGTTTGGGGCCCAAATAAGAATGAAAAAAATGGTTTAAAATGTTAATAGAATCATTTGATATTCAGTCCTTTTGTGCTTAGCTATTTAAATGCCCTAAGAAGTTTGAAAACATGTTTCTTTTTAAAACTAGTCTGTCTGTAGGAAAATGACCTATGATTGTCAAGTGAAAGTAATAGGAAACCAAATGAGATTAGAGTTTGGGCTGGACTATACCAGAACTAGGAAACTACTACCCATACCTGTAAGAGTTACAATGAGTTGTACAGATGCATTAGCTCAATAGAGTCAGAGTAAATACACAGTCTTTACAACTGCACTGAAACTATTTGTTGTACCACTTCATTAAGTAAAGAATTTTATTTTTTTCTCAGCCTTTTTTCAAATAATTCACCCTGTCCCTTACATTGGCTATATATACAAAACCCTAAAAAGATTCATAACTCATATAAATTTTTGTAGTCAACTTTTTTCTTTCTACTGAAGATATTTAAAGTTATGTTGTACATATATTACTATAAATTATAATTTTTAAAGTATTTTGTTGGAAGGTAGGCAGACAAAACCTGAAAGTCAGACTACTAGTGTCATCCTTCCTGTAGAAAATCAAATCATGTTTTATAAATATGGAAGAAGGAAGATGTATCAGGGAAGGAGGGGGTGGAGGAAAGGGCCAGCGAGTTGACATGATCAACATACATTGCATATTTGAAGTTTTCAAAGAATATAGAAATCATAAAAAGTATAAAAGGGTAGCAGAGATCCAAGCACAGCTAATAAAATTTATAGATTTATTGAAAAATCACTAGAATAATTACTATGAGTTCATGAAAATAGGCATCTTTACTAATTAACACAAAGTTGCTTTTTAAATTTCAATTTTTATTTATGTGTGGGTATGTATGCTTGTGCCTGCCAAGGTACAAATGTGGAGGTAAGAGGACAACTTGTGGGACTCAGTTCTGTCCTACCACCATTGGTTGTAGACACCAAACTTAGGTCAACAGGCTTGGGCAATGAATCCTTTCCTGCTAAGCTATGTCATAGGCCTTGAACACAAAATGTTCTTTGAAAGAAAAAAAAGGAATAAAAAATATAATATATTTAATAAAAATTGTGTATATGAGTATTAGGGGGTAGCCTACTAATCCTTTATAGTGTCACACATATATGTAACTTAAGTATTATTGAAGGCATAGTATTTTTACACACTAAGGTGATTTTTATTATATTTGTTTTATTATTCTATCTAATTATTTTTTTGTTCATTTATTACTTCAAGTTACATCTCCATCACAGTGCCCTCATTCTACCCCTCCTGGTTCCACCCTCCCACCCTCCCGTCTCTTTCCCACCCTTCCCACTCCTCCTATGTGGAGTGTCCCTACATATCAGCTGCTCTCAGCTCAACAGTCATATGCAGACTAAGAGCTTCCTCTTGCACTGGGGGCCAACATGGTAGCACTCCTAGGGCAAACTGTCCCCTTAATAGGTAACAAAGTCTATGCTCCTGATCCTTTTGGTGTATTGGTTGTAGGATAGTTATCCTATACTTAATTCTTCTTCCTCCCTTCCAATCATTATTCCTTCAAGCCACCTGAAAACTAGGTGGGAGAGAAAGAAGGTTAAAGAGGAAAGGGACTAATGTAGGTCTCTTTGAACTACTTCCTGCTGCTAGGTTTGCTGGGTTCTTTAGGGGCAATACCAATCTCAGTAGTCACAATATTCAGAAATCCAGAAAGCCAACCAATAAGGAACCAGCAGCAGGAAGAACCAGCAGCAGGAAGATCAGCAACCTCTTTCTTCTTTGTAGCACCCCTCTTCTCCTCAAGGCTCTTACTTTTTATTCTTCACTCAAGTCCTCCCAGTTTAACTTGCTCAGCTAGCTAAGTCAAGCCCCTGCTAGCTCACAGACAGTTACTAGTTTACACCTGTGGTCTCAACTGAAGCAGCCTCACACCTGGGATAAAAAAATAAAAAAAAAAAACAAGCTCTTCATCAAGATGATATCTCAGTAATGAATATCTATGTCCCAAATACAAGGTCACCCACATTTGTAAAAGAAACATTACCAAAGCATAAATCATGAATTCATCCCCACATATCAATAGTGGGAGATTTCATTACCCTACTCACATCAGAGTACAGGTCATCGAGACAGAACAAAACAGAGAAATAATGAGACTAACAGAGGTCATGAACTAAATGGATCTAACAGATATCTACAGAAAGTTTCACCCAAACACAAATGAATATACCTTTTCAGCACCAGATGGAACCTTCTCCAAAACTGACCATATAATCAGACACAAAGCAAGCCTCAACAGATACAAGAAAATTGAAATAGCCCCTTGTATCTTATCAGACCACCATGGATTAAAACTGGACTTCAACAACAACAGAAATATAAAAACTCTACACATACATGGAAACTGAACAACTCTCTACTCAATGACCACTAGGTCAGGGAAGAAATCAAGAAGGAAATTAAAGACTTCCTAAAATTCAATGAAAATGAAAGCACAATTGATCCAAGATGGCGGCGGCCTGCGCGGACGTATTTTGAATTTGGGGTTAACAGTCACAAGGCGGTAAGTGTTGCAGGATGCTGTACAAAGGGCACGACCCCTTCTAAATCTCACCCAGCTACCCAGGTACCATGGAGGATCCCTGGGCAGGACGCTCCTTCACACTCTCAGACACGCAAGGAAGCCGCTGGACCCGGGAATCGGGATCACCCATCCCCCACCACGAGAGACTCCCGGTAAGTTCCAACCTAATAGCCAGCAGGAAGATTCAGATCCCACGCAGAGATAATATCCACCCTGCTGGGCACTCGCAGGTCTCACACAGACAATCCAACTATCTGGAGAAAGGTTGCGAACCTTGATGTGAGCGCAGCTCGGCTGCAAAGTGCCTTCAGACTGCAGATCGCGGTCTGTGATGAAACTGACCAGTTTACAAGCCGCGAGAGTGGCAAGGCTATTGGAGCTGAACTGCAGATTTACCCGCTACAGGAACCAACCCCAGGAAAACTGCGAGATATTTGAACTTGTCGTATATTGGACTTTTGTACTAGTACTGGCCCTTCTGGGAGGGAACCAGAGCTTACTTATACACAGCTCCACCATCTGGATTATTTAGGTCTCCACCTGGGAGGCGGGGCTGAATGACTCACCTTATAGGGGTGGAGTAAGGCAACTCTACTCCTACACCAAAGCACCCTCTTTGGACCCAAGTCCAGAAGACAGCAAAAAAATTCCACATGCCCAGAGGCCCCAGACTAAAAAAAAAAAAAACAGAGCGAAATGTCTCCAACAAAAAAAAGCAATGCTATTCCATCCAACCTGAACCATCTCACCACAACTGAAACACATGAAAACAATGACAATTCTACATTATGGAAAGTGATAGAGTCCCTTCAAGAAGAACTTAAAACTATAAAGGAATTCAAAGAAGCCACAATTTTACAAGTCAAAACAACGAATAACACCATTAAAGAGTTCCAAGCAAAGGTGAATCAGCTTGAACAGGAAAAGGACAAAGCAATGAAAGATTTCTAGGCAAAAACAAGCAAACTGGAGAAGGAAATGTACAAAACGAACAATACCATTCAAGACATGAAAATAGAAATGGAAACAATAAAGAAAACACAGTCAGAGTTAAAAGAGGAAATGGAGAATCAAGAGAAGAGAACAGGAACTATGGATGTGAGTATGAAAAATAGGATGCAAGAGATGGAAGACAGGATCTCAGGCATAGAAGATTCGATGGAAAAATCAGTACAACATCCAAAGAAAATGAGAAAGCTAACATATCTCTCACCCACAACATCCAAGAAATCAAGGACTCAATGAAAAGATGGAACCTAAGAATTATAGGCATAGAGGAAAAGAGCAGACTCCCAACTCCATGGTCCAGGAAATATCTTCAACAAAATCATAGAAGAAAACTTCCCAAACCTAAAGAAAGAGATGCCAGTAAAAATCCAAGAGGCTTACAGAACACCAAACAGATTAGATCAGAAAAGAAACTCCTCTCACCACATAATAATTGAAACTCCAAATTTAGAGAACAGGGTAAGGATATTAAAAGCTATAAGAGAAAAATGCCAAGTCACATACAATGGCAAACCGATCAGAATCACACCTGACTTCTCCTCAGAAACTTTAAAAGGTAGAAGGGCCTGGATAGATGTCCTACAAGTGCTGAGAGAAAATAGGTGCCCAGCCAGACTACTATACCCAGCAAAACTCTCTATCAACATAGAAGGAGAAAAAAAGATATTCCATGACAAAATCAAATTCAAACAATATCTCCTCACAAACCCAGCCCTACAGAAGATCCTAGAAGAAAAATTCCAAACAGTGAAGATAACTACACCCAAGAAAACAGAGGAAATAGAAACCTCCAGAGCAACTAAACAAAAAGAAACACAAGACAGCCAGCTATACCAAAATAATGGGAAATAACAACCCCTGGTCAATAATATCCATCAACATCAATGGACTCAACTCGCCAATAAAAAGACACAGACTTACAGACTGGATCTGTAAACAAGACCCATCTTTTTGTTGTATACAAGAAACACACCTCACTATTGAAGATAAACACTATCTCAGAGTAAAGGGCTGGGAAAAGGTTTTTCAAGCAAACGGACCCAGGACACAAGCTGGAGTAGCCTAATATCAAACAAAATAGACTTCCAATTGAAGTTAATAAGAAAAGACAGAGAAGGGCATTACATACTCATTAAAGGAAATATCCACCAAGAGGACATCTCAATACTGAACATCTATGCCCCAAATACAAAGGCACCTACACTTATAAAAGAAACGCTTCTAAAACTTAAATCGCACATCCATCCAAACACTTTAATAGTGGGAGACTTCAACACCCCACTGACAACTATGGACAGATCATCAAGACAGAAGCCAAACAGAGAGATCATGAGTCTAACAGAGATCATGAACCAAATGGACCTAACAGATATCTACAGAACGTTTCACCCAAACACAAAAGAATACACCTTCTTCTCAGCACCTCACAGAACCTTCTTCAAAATCTACCAGATAGTTGGACACAAAGATAGCCTCAACAGATACAACAAAATTGAAATAACCCCTTGTATCTTATCAGACCACCATGGAATAAAGCTGGACTTCAATAGCAAAAGAATCAACAGAAAGTCTGCACTCACATGGAAATTGAACAACTCTTTACGAGAGGAACACTGGGTCAGGGAAGAAATAAAGAAGGAAATCAAAGACTTCTTAGAATCCAATGAAAATGATGACCCAACATACCCAAACCTATGGGACACAATGAAAGCTGTGCTACGAGGAAAGTTCATAGCACTAAGTGCCTTCAAAAAGAAAATTGTGACAGCTCATATTAGCGAATTAACAGCTAAACTGGGTGAATTGGAAAAAAAAGAAGCAAACAGTCCCAAGAGGAGCCGAAGGCAGGAGATCATCAAACTTAGGGCTGAAATCAACAACTTAGAAACAAAAAGAACTATACAAACAATCAATGAAACCAAGACTTGGTTCTTCGAGAAAATCAACAAAATAGACAGACCCTTAGCTAAGTTAACTAAAAGACAGAGGGAGAAAGCACAAATCAACAAAATCAGAAATGAAAAGGGAGAAATAACAACAGACATTGAGGAAATCCAGAGAATATTTGGATCCTACTTTAAAAATCTATACTCTACCAAATTTGAAAACTTAAGTGAAATGGACAATTTTCTTAATAGATTCCAACTACTGAAGCTAAATCAAGATCAGATAAACAGATTAAACAGTCCTATAACCCCTAAGGAAATAGAAACAGTCATTAAAAATCTCCAAACCAAAAAAAGCCCAGGGCCAGATGGCTTTAGCACGGAATTCTACAGGACCTTCAAAGAGGAGCTAACACCAATACTTTTCAAACTCTTTCACAAAATAGAATCTGAAAGAACATTGCCAAACTCATTCTATGAGGCCACAGTCACCCTGATTCCTAAACCACACAAAGACCCAACAAAGAAAGAGAACTTCAGTCCAATCTCCCTCATGAACATAGATGCAAAAATACTTAATAAATACTAGCAAAACCGAATTCAAGAACACATCAAAAGTATCATACACCATGATCAAGTAGGCTTCATCCCAGGGATGCAGGGATGGTTCAACATATGAAAGTCTATCAACGTCATTCACCATATAAACAAGATAAAAGAAAAAAAACACATGATAATCTCGCTAGATGCAGAAAAAGCATTTGACAAAATCCAACACCCCTTCATGCTAAAAGTTCTGGAGAAAACAGGCATACAAGGACTGTACCTAGAAATAATAAAGGCAATATACAGCAGGCCAGTGGCCAACATCATATTAAATGGAGAGAAACTAGAAGCATTTACTCTAAACTCAGGGACAAGGCAAGGATGTCCACTTTCACCATATCTCTTCAATATAGAACTTGAAGTTCTTGCTAGAGCAATAAGACAACTAAAGGAGATCAAGGGGATAAACATCGAAAACGAAGAAGTCAAATTATCCCTATTTGCAGATGATATGATAGTATACATAAGCGACCCCAAAAATTCCACCAGAGAACTCTTGCACTGATAAACACCTTCAGCAAAGTGGCTGGATACAAAATTAATTAAAAAAAAAAATCAGAAGCCCTTCTTTATACAACGAACAAATGGGCTGAGAAAGAAATAAGGGAAACAACCCCCTTCACAATAGCCACAAACAACATAAAATACCTGGGGGTAACTCTAACCAAGCAAGTAAAGGACCTGTACAACAAGAACTTCAAGCCCTTGAAGAAAGAAATGGAAGAGGCCTTTAGAAGATGGAAAGATCTCCCATGCTCATGGATAGGTAGGATCAACGTAATAAAAATGGCTATCCTACCAAAAGCAATATATAGATTCAATGCAATTCCTATCAAAATACCAACACAATTTTTTATAGACTTGGAAAGAGCTAGCCTCGATTTCATATGGAACAACAAAAAGCCCAGTATAGTTAAATCAATCCTGTACAATGAAAAAACATCTGGAGGTATCACCATCCCAGATTTCAAGCTGTACTACAGAGCAATAGTTGTAAAAACAGCATGGTATTGGTATAGAAACAGACCAGTAGATCAATGGAATCGAATTGAAGATCCACAAATAGACCCACACACTTATGGCCACCTAATTTTTGAAAAAGAAGCCAAAAGCGCACAATGGAAGAAGGACAGTATCTTCAACAAATGGTGCTGGTCCAACAGGATGTCCACTTGTAAAAGAATGAAATTAGACCCATAATTATCACCTTGTACAAAACTTAAGTCCGAGTGAATCAAAGACCTTATCATAAGGCCAGTTACACTAAATCTACTAGAAGAAAAAGTGGGAGAAAAACCTCGAAATCATTGGCACAGGTGACAACTTACTGAACAGAACACCAACAGCTCAGGACCTGAGATAAATGGGACCTCATGAAACTGAAAAGCTTCTGTAAGGCAAAAGACACTGTCATTCGAACAAAGCGGCAGGCTACAGACGGGGAGAAAATCTTCACCAACCCCACATCTGACAGAGGGCTAATATCCAAAATCTACAAAGAACTCAAGAAATTAAATGCCAAGAAACAAAATAATACAATCACAAAATGGGGGAAAGAGCTAAATAGAGAATTCACAAAGGAGGAATCCCTAATGGCTGAGAGACACTTGAAGAAATGCTCAACATCCTTAATCATCAGAGAAATGCAACTCAAGATGACTATGAGATTCCATCTCACACCTGTCAGAATGGCTAAGATCAAAAGCTCAAATGACAGCACATGCTGGCAAGTGTGTGGAGAAAGGGGTACCCTACTCCATTGCTGGTGGGAATGCAGGCTTGTGCAACCACTATGGAGGTCAGTCTGGCGATATCTTAGAAAACTTGGAATAGCTGTGCCTCAGGACCCAGCCATACCACTTCTGGGTATACACCCAAATGCCTCTTCACAGAATCATAAGGAAGTTTCCTCATCTATGTTTATAGCAGCCTTATTTGTAATAGCTAGAAACAGGAAACAACCCAGATGTCCCTCAGCCAAAGAATGGGTTAAAAATCTGTGGTACATCTACACAATGGAATATTATTCAGCTATCAGGAACAATGAAATTATGCAATTTGCAGCCAAATGGATGGAACTAGAAAAGCTCATCCTGAGTGAGCTAACCCAGACTCAGAAGGATGCATATGGCATCTATTCACTTATAGTAGGATTTTAGCTATATAGTAGAAGGTATCGATACTACAACTAACACACCAAAGGGAACTTGGACATAGACTTTTTATTTTTAATTTATGTTTTATATATTTTTTTATTTTTTCTATTTTTTAGTCTTTTTTATCTAATTGTCTGCTTATTGGTTTGCTTGTTTAGTAGTTCTCTCTCCTGGGCAACGAGACACTTTTCACTGATGGTACTGCTTCATAGATCTCCCCAATGAATGAGGAGGCTCTTGGCCCTCATATGACCTCTCAAATGAGATGAGGAACTGTTATATAAGGACACCCCACCCCAGAGAAATGGTATGGAAGGGTTAGGAGGTAAAGAAAAAAAAATGAAATGTGATGTTTCGGCCTTTTACTACTAATTGTCATAAATTGTTTAGGATAAATAAGAAATGCAAACTAATGGATATGCAAGCCAGTCATTCTGTTATGTTCTATGACAGCCTATTATAGTTATTTTCTAAACTAATCAGAAATAAAGCTGCTAAGAGACAAGCAACATCTGCTTATCCTAATATAAGACATAGATAGGGCCTCTTCAAAAACCTCAAGAGATCTGCATAATATGGCATTCAAAGATGTTTTCCTAACTTTAGATTTTTTTTATATCAAGACATATCAACTCCTGACAGCACCCCCTATTCTCCTCCAAGTAGAAGATGAGCATCAAAGAATCTCGAGTGGGAGATGATTGAATTAGTCGCAAGCCTATCTCTTGGTAGGAAAAGCCCCTTGCTCCAACTGTAGACAGAATTCTGTCCAAATAGGACAAAACCTGGAAGCAGGTAAGTCGACAGCCTAGCTCTGCCTAGACAGGGTAGGTAAGTCCTTCATAACCCCTGCTCTACAATGTCTGTCAGAGAAACGGGGTCAAACGACTAAAGATCGATGCTGTAATGTATGGAGAGAAAATGGGAACTGTCCAGGCAGCCACTGGTATGTCATTTCTTAGTTTGGGAAGCTGCAGGCCCTGTACTTCCTATAAAATCAGATATATTTATCCCTGTCATGTCTCTGAGGTGGTTGAAGAACAGGTAGCTAGAGTCTCATAATAGATTTTGAGTTGTTTTAGGAGTCAAGAGAGTGTTATAGATCTAAGAAGATACTTTTAAAATTGTGTTGAAAGTTAGTATGAATTTTGAGTCAGATATAGAACTTAAACTCATGGAGATGGTCAGATAGTAGAATGTTAAAGTCAGGTACGAAATACATATGGACTGGAGATTGGGAATGTATGCTAAGCCATATAACCCTCATAACTGTGGCCTAATTACCTCTGTTGTTTTGTATTGTATTTATTATTATAAGAGAAAGAGCCATTTTTTGGACTGAAAGGGGAAACTGTCGGGGGAAATAAGATATACCTTAAACTTAAAAGAAAAAAAAGGGAAAGGATGGGGGTTTGAGGGTGGGAGGGTGGGACTGGAGGAGGGAATAGGGAGGGGACTGCGATTGAGAAGTAACTTGAAGAAATAAAAAATAAAGGAAAAAAAAGAAGCACAATATATCCTAACTGATGGGACAAATGAAAGCAATACTAAGAGGAAAGTTCATAGCACTAAGTGCCTTCAAAAAAGAAAATGGTGACAGCTCATATTAGCAACTTAACAGCATAACTGAAAGCTCTAGAACAAAAAGAAACAAACACTCCCAAGATGAGAAGATGGTAGGAAATCATCAAACGCAGGGCTGAAATCAATAACCTAGAAACAGAGAACGATACAGAGAATTGAAAAAACCAAGAGACAAACCCTTAACCAAACTAAATAAAAGGCAGAAAGAAAAATATTCAAATCAACAAAATCAGAAATGAAAAGGGGTAAATAACAGATACTGAGGAAATCCAAAGAATAATTGGGTCATATTTTAAAGACCTATACTCTACAAATTGGGAAACCTAAGCAAAATGGACAATTTTCTTGATAGATTCCATGTACCAAGGTAAAATCAAGATCAGAAAAAGAAATTAAACAATCTTACAACCCCTAAGGAAATAGAAACAGTCATTAAAATATCCCAACCACAAAAAGCCCAGGGCCATGTGGTTTCAGCTCAGAATTCTACCAGACCTTCAAAGAAGAGCTAATATCAATACTCCTAAACTCTTCCCTAAAATAGGAAGAGAAGCAACATTGCTAAACTCATTCTGTAAACCCATATTTTTCCTGATACCAAAACCACACAAAGACCCAGCAAAGAAAGAGAATTTCAGACCAATTTTCTCTTATAAACATTGATGCAAAAATACACAATAAAATATTTGCAAATGGAATCCAGGAAGACATCAAAAGTATCATACACCATGATCAAGTAGGCTTCTTCCCAGGAATGCAGGAGTGGTTCACCATATGAAAATCCATCAACTTGATCCACCATGTAAACAACTTGAAAGAAAAAAAAAAAAAAACCTACATCATCATTTCATTAGATGCCGAAAAAGCATTCAACAAAATCCAACATTGCTTCATGTTAAAAGTCTTGGAAATATCAGATATACAAGGCCTATACCTAAAGATAATAAAGACAATATGTAGCAAGCCAGAAGCCAACATCAAATTAAATGGAGATAAATTTAAAGCATTTCCACTAAAATTAGGGACAAGGCAAGGCTGCCCTCTCTCTCCATATCTCTTCAACACAGTACTTGAAGTTTTGGCTAGAACAATAAGACAACTAAAGGAGATTAAGGGGCTACAACTTGGAAAGGAAGAACTCAAAGTATCCCTATTTGCAGATGATATGATGGTTCAACATATGAAAATCCATCAACGTAATTCACCATATAAACAAGGTGAAAGAAAAAATAATACATGATCTCGCTAGATGCTGAAAAAGCATTTGACAAAATCCAACACCCTTTCATGCTAAAATTTCTGGAGAGAGCTGGCATACAAGGACCATACCTAGAAATAATAAAGTTAATATACAGCAAGCCAGTAGCCAACATCAAATTTAATGGAGAGAAATTTAAAGCATTTCCTCTAAACTCAGGGACAAGATAAGGATGCCCACTTTCACCATATCTCTTCAACATATTACTTGAAGTTCTTGCTAGAGCAATAAGACAACTAAAGGAGATCAAGGGGATACAAATTGGAAATGAAGAAGTCAAATTATCCCTATTTGCATATGATATGATAATATATATAAGTGACCCCAAAAATTCCACCAGAGAACCCCTACAACTGATAAATACCTTCAACAACGTGTCTGGATACAAAATTAATTCAAAAAATTAGAAGCCCTTCTTTGTACAAAAGATAAATGGGCTAAGAAAGAAATTAGGGAAACAACACTGATCACAGTTGCCACAAAAATATAAGATACCTGGAGGTTACTCTAACCAAGCTAGTAAGAGACCTGTATGACAAGAACTTCAAGTCCTTAAAGGAAGAAATTGAGGAGGACATCAGAAGATGGAAAGATCTCCCATGCTCATGGATAGGTAGGACCAATATAATAAGAGTGACTATCCTACCAAAAGCAATATACAGATTCAATCTAATTCCTTTCAAAATACCTACAAAATTCATTATAGACCTGGAAAAAAACAATTATCATCTTCATATGGAATAACAAAAAACCCAGAATCACAAAATCAATCCTGTACAATAAAAAACATCTGAAGGCATCACCATCCCAGATTTCAAGGTATACTACAGAGCAATAGTAATAAAAACAGCATGGTCCTGGTATAGAAACAGACCAGTGGATCAATGGAATCAAATTGAAGACCCAGAAATGAACCCACACACCTATAGTCACTTATTTTTGACAAAGAAGCCAAAACCGTACAATGGAAAAAAGACAGCATCTTCAACAAATGGTGCTAGTCTACCTGAGTGTCGACATGTAAAAGAATGAAATTAAGACCAAGACTTATCACCTTGTACAAAACTTAAGTCCAAGAGGATCAAAGACCTTAACATAAGCCCTGTCACACTAAATCTACTAGAAGAGAAAGTGGGGAAAACCCTCGAACTTATCAGCACAAGTGACAACTTCCTGAACAGAACACCAACAGCTCAGGATCTAAGACCAACAATCAATAAATGGGACCTCATGAATCTGAGAAGCTTCTGTAAGGCAAAAGACACTGTCATTAGAACAAAATGGAAACCTACGGATTGGAAAAAGATCTTTACCAACCCCACTTCCAACATAGGGCTAATATCCATGATTTATAAAGAACTCAAGAACTTAAACACCAAGAAACCAAATAATCCAATCAAAAAATGGGATACAGAGCTAAACAGAAAATTCACAAAGGAGGAATATCTAATGGCAGTGAGATATTGAAGAAATGCTCAACATCCTTAACCATCAGAAAAGTGCAACTCAAGATGTCTCTGAGATTCCATCTCACATCTGTCAAAATGGCTAAGATCAAAAGCTCAAATGACAGCACATGCTGGCGAGCCTGTGGAGCTCCTCCAAAGGGGAACACTCCTCCATTGCTGATGGGAGTGCAAACTTATACAACCACTATGAAAATCAGTCTGGCAATATCTTAGAAAACTTGGAATAGCCCTACCTTGAGACCCAGCCATACCACTTCTGGGTATCCACCCACATAATTCCTCACCAAACCAGAAGGACATATCCTCATCTATGTTCATAGCAGCCTTATTTGTAATACCTAGAAACTGGAAACAACCCAGATGTCCCTCAACTGACAAATGGATAAAAAAAAAATATGGGGGACCAAGATTGTAGCAGCCCACATGGTCACATTTTGAATGTGGTGAAAACAGCTATAACACCACAGAGTTATAAGATGCTGAGTAATAATCTGAGTGGCATGAATCTTCTGGGTTTCACCCAGTGACCCAGGGACTAATAAAATTCCCTGGGCAAGACTCTCCTCTCTCGGACACTCAGAAAAACAGACCCGCAGAAACAGCAGAAGCTGCTGACTCCAGGATGCAGGAGAATCGTCACAAGAGGGACTAGGGTACCAGCCACTCCAATACCCAGAGAGCAGCTCCAAACCTCAGACAGGATTACTCTCCAGCCTCCTGGGCTGCAAGATCAGCAGAGTCGAGGAAACAGATATATTCTCTGTGGAAGCATTGTGGCTGTAGGCCACAGCACATTCTGAGCTGCGGGATGGCAGTGGGACAACAGCGGAGTGACGGACTGGGAAACTCAAGTATATTTGGGCTTTCCCAAAGGGGTGTTGGACATACAGGCCCCTCTATTTGATTTGCAGTCACTGGGAAGAACACTGCAGCTAGACAGAACAGCAGGATACACTTCTGGCAGTGGGCTACGCTGCTGGCACCAGTGCAGTTTGCCGGGACTTGGAGGACAGTGGCCCCAATTGCCAGTCTCCACAGAACAGCTCCAGCACCCAAATTGGGTCCAGCACAGACATGGGAGGGGTGAGATCAGAGCAGGCTGAAAGGTGGGTGGCCGGGGTGGAAGGCTGCTGGGATCTCCACTGGCTCCAAACCCTGGACCAGTTGTGGGGTTAATATCGGAACCCTTTGCTAGTGCTAGCTCCTCTGGTGGGAAACCAGATCTTCAGCATATATAGTTCCACCCCTGGAGCAGCGAGTTCTTGGCCTGGGTGCACTGCCTGAGTGACGCAGACTACAGGGGCCTAGCGCTTAGGGCCGAGAGGCACAGAGGTGCCCTGGGGACCATCCATACAGAATGGACAACAGCACAGATATATGCATGCTGAAAGGCAGTGAGTGAGGTGCAAGCCTATCTGGGCCTGCCCAGCAGGGACAACAAAGAACTCGGTACTGGAAATGTAGACACTGAAGGATCAGAGTCACCAGTAATGAACACTGAGCACCTCCCACCAGGAAACTGTACCTCCCTCCCTCTCAGATCCTTTCAGGTCTCCAGCTGGCAGACCCAACCCCCAAACTTAGGACCTCCAGAGTCCACAGGATCTGTGCTTAGACACCAAGGAGCATACCAACAGAGCTGCTACACACCGAATATCCAGCCTACAACACAGAGAGCTCTGACTCGGGAGCAGTGAAACAATCCTGGGCCATTGTTCATTGCCTGGAAGACGTGGACTGTACCAGATCACAGTGCTTCTGGCTATTAGATTTACATTGATCCTGAGAACAGCTTGGGAGGACCATGAACACGGTCTGACATGTAAGCTGCAGGGAGCTACAGCCCTAGCCAACAGCCTGTGGTCTGTCAACCTGCAGCATCATCGAACCGAAGACCAGTTGGATCTCAGAAACCTACAGGAACACATCCCACCACAACCCCTGATCTGAGTCCCCAAATGGGACACAACAGGAAGGGGTGAGCTCTGGGAGACACACTGAGAACAAACCTCCACACAAGGCCCCATCCAGCCTGTGGAAAGCTACAGATCACTAAGCTATACAACTTCTACACCAAAGCTCCCTTCTTGGCACCAAACCCAGAGAAGGCAACAGGAACAAACAGCTAAGAACAACCAATGGCTAAAGGTCAGTGAAAGAACAAAAACAACAAAAGTCAGGGAAATATAACTCCAAGAAAATGCAGCTATGCTAGTACAGCAAGCTCTGACCATTCCATCACAGCTGAAACACATGAAAACGATGACAAATCTATACTCTAGAAAGTGATAGAGTCCTTTCAAGGAGAAATTAAATCTCTGAAGGAATTCAAAGATTCCACAATTTTACAAACGAAAGCAACAGAGAATATCATTAGAGATCTCCAAGCCAAAGTGGCTCACTTTGAACAAGAAAGAGACAAAGCAACATGCAAATTGTTCAGGAAATGTTGAAAACAAATAAAATTGTTCAAGACTTGAAATTGGAAGTGCAAGCAATAAAGAAAACACATGGAGAAATAATCCGGGAGGTGGAAAATCAAGGGAAGAGAACAGGAACTACAGACATGAGTATCAAAAATAGGATATAAGAGATGGAAGACAAAAATCTCAGGTGTGGAAGATTTGATGGAAGAAATCAGTAAAACAACCAAAGAAAATGAGAAATCTAAAAATGTTCTCACCCATAACATTGAAGAAATCAAGGACTCCATGAAAAGACAGAACCTAAGAATTATAGGAAAGAGAAGACTCCTGACTCCAAGGTCGGGGAAACATCTTCAACAAAATCATAAAAGAAAACTTCCCAAACCTAAAGAAAGAGATACCAGTAAAAATCTAAGAGGCTTACAGAACACCAAACAGATTAGACCAGAAAAGAAGCTCCTCTCACCACATAATTGGGACTCCAAATGTACAGAACAAAGAAAGAATATTAAAAGCTGTAAGAGAAAAAGGTCAAGTAACATATAATGGCAGATCCATCAGAATTACACCTGACTTCTCCTCAGAAATTTTAAAAGCCAGAAGGGCCTGCGCAGATATCCTATAAGCCCTGAGAGAACATAGGTGCCCAGCCAGACTACTATATCCAGCAAAATTCTCTATCAACATAGATGGAGAAAACAGAATATTCCATGACAAAATCAAATTTAAGCAGTATCTACCCACAAATCCAGCCCTACAAAAGATTTTAGAAGGAAAATTCTAACCCAGAGAATATAACTACACCCAAGAAAACAGAGGAAACAGAAAACTCCACTGCAACTAAACCAAAAGAAACACAGAACCACCACCTATACCAAAATAATAGGAAATAACAACTTTTGGTCACCAATATCCATCAACATCAATGGACTCAACTCTCCAATAAAAAGACACAGGCTTACAGATTGGATCCGTAAACAAGATCCATCATTTTGCTGCATACAAGAAACACATCTCACTAACAAAGATAGAAACTACCTCAGAGTAATGGGATTGGAAAAGAATTTCCAAGCAAATGGAACCAGGAAGCAAGCTGGAGTAGACATCTTAATATGAAATAAAATAGATATTTAACTGAAGTTAATAAAAAAGATAGAGAAAGGCATTACATACTCATTAAAGGAAATATTCATCAAGAGGACATATCAATATTGCATATCTATGTCCCAAATACACGGGCACATACATTTGTAAAAGAAACTCTTCTAAAGCTTAAATCACACATCAATCCCCACACATTAGTAGTGGGAGACTTCAACATCCCACTCACAACAATGGGCAGGTCATCAAGACAGAAACCAAACAGAGAAATAATGAGTCTGACAGAGGTCATGAACCAAATGGACCTAACAGTTATCTACAGAACTTTTCACCCAAACACAAAGTTATACACCTTCTCAGCACTGCATGGAACCTTCTCCAAAATCGACCATATACTCAGACACAAAGCAAGCCTCAACAGATTCAAGAAAATTGAAATAACCTCTTATATCTTATCAGACCATCATGGAGTAAAGCTGGACTTCAACAACAACAGAAATAACAGAAACCCTACACACTCATGGAAACTGAACAACTCTTTACTGGATGACTACTGGGTCAGGGAATAAATAAAGAAGGAAATCAAAGACTTCTTAAAATCCAACGAAAATGAAGTCGCAACATACCCAAACCAATGGGAAACAATGAAAGCTGTGCTACAAGAAAAGTTCATAGCACTAAGTGCCTTCAAAAAGAAAATTGTGTCAGCTCATATTAACAAATTAACAGCTAAATTGGAAGAAGTGGAAAAAAAGAAGCAAACACTCCCAAGAGGAGCAGAAGACAGGAAATCATCAAACTTAGGGCTGAAATCAACAACTTAGAAACAAAAAGAATGATACAAAGAATCAATGAAACCAAGAGTTGTTTCTTTGAGAAAATCAACAAAATGTACAAAACCTTAGCCAAATTAACTAAAAGGCAGAGGGAAAAAACCCAAATCAACAAAATAAGAAATTAAAAAGGGAGAAATAACAACAGACATTGAGGAAATACAGACAATATTTAGGTCCTACTTTAAAAATCTATACTGTACCAAATTTGAAAACGTAAGCGAAATGGACAATTTTCTTCATAGATCCCACCTACCCAAGTTAAATCAGGATCAGGTTAACAGATTAAACAGTCCTAAAACCCCTAAGGAAATAGAAACAGTCATTAAAAATCTCCCAACCAAAAAGAACCCAGGGCCAGATGGTTTCAGCACAGAATTCTATCAGACCTTCAAAGAAGAGCTAATACCAATACACTTCAAACTCTTCCACAAAAGAGAATCAGAAGGAACACTGCCAAACTCATTTTATGAGGCCATAGTCACCCTGATTCCTAAACCACACAAAGACCCAACGAAGAAAGAGAACTTCAGACCAATCTCCCTCATGAACATAGATATAAAAATACTTAATAAAATACTGGCAAACCGAATCCAAGATCATATCAAAAATATCATACACCATGATCAAGTAGGCTTCATCCCAGGAATGCAGGGATGGTTCAACATACGAAAATCCATCAACATAATTCACCATATAAACAAGATGAAAGAAAATAAACACATGATCATCTCATTAGATGCTGAAAAAAAATTTGACAAAATCCAACACGCCTTCATGCTAAAAGTCCTAGAGAGAACAGGCATACAAGGACCACACCAAGAAATAATAAAGGTGATATACAGCAAGCCAGTTGCCAACATCAAATTAAATGGAGAAAAACTTGAAGCATTTCCTCTAAACTCAGGGACAAGACAAGGATTCCCACTTTCACCATATCTCTTCAACATAGTACTTGAAGTTCTTGCTAGAGCAATAAGACAGCTAAAGGAGATCAAGGGGATAAACATCGGAAACGAAGAAGTCAAATTATCCCTTGCATATGATATGATAGTATACATAAGTGACTCCAAAATTCCAACAGAAAACTCTTACAGCTGATAAAAACCTTCAGCAAGGTGGCTGGATACAAAATTAATTTAAAAAATCAGAAGCCCTTCTTTATACAACAAATAAATGGACTGAGAAAGAAATTAGGGAAACAACCCCTTCACAATAGCCACAAACAATATAAAATATGTGAGGGTAACTCTAAGCAAGCAAGTGAAAGACCTGTATGACAAGAACTTCAAGTCCTTGAAGAAAGAAATTGAACAGGCCATCAGAAGATGGAAAGATCTCCCATGCTCATGTATAGGTAGGATCAACATAATAAAAATGGCCATCCTACCAAAAGCAATATACATATTCAATGCAATTACTATCAAAATACTACCACAATTTTTTATAGACCTGGAAAAAAGCAATTCTCAACTTCATATAGAATAACAACAAAACCAGAATAGGTAAATCATTTCTGTACAATACAAAAACATCTGGAGGTATCACCATCCCAGATTTCAAGCTGTAATACAGAGCAATAGTAATAAAAACAGCATGGTACTGATATAGAAACAGACCAGTTAATCAATGGAATCAAATTGAGGACCCAGAAATGAACCCACACACCTATGGTCACTTAATTTTTGACAAAGAAGCCAAAACCGTACAATAGACTTTTTTTTTTTTTTTTTTTTTTTTGGTTTTTCGAGACAGGGTTTCTCTGTATAACAGCTCTGGCTGTCGTAGACTCACTTTGTGGACCAGGCTGGCCTCGAACTCACAGAGATCCGCCTACCTCTGCCTCCCAAGTGCTGGGATTAAAGGCGTGCGCCACCAACGCCCGGCTAAAACCATACAATAGAAAAAGGACAGTATCTTCAACAAATAGTGCTGATCCAACTGGATGTCCAAATATAAAAGAATGAAGTTATACCCATACTTATCACCTTGTACAAAACTTAAGTCCAAGTGAATCAAAGACCTTAACATAAGCCCAGAGACACTAAATCTACTAGAAGAGAAATTGGGAAAAGCCCTCGAAATCATTGGCACAGGTGACAGCTTCCTGAACAGAACACCAACAGCTCAGCACCTTAGACCAACAATAAATAATTGGGACATCATGAAACTGAAAATCTTCTGTAAGGCAAAAGACACTGTCATTCAAACAAAACAGCAGCCTACAGACTGGGAAAAAAATCTTCACCAACCCCACATCTGACAGAGGGCTAATATCCAAAATTTACAAAGATCCCAAGAAATTAAATTCCAAGAAACCAAATAATACAATCAAAAAAATGGGGAACAGAGCTAAACAGAGAATTCATAAAGGAGGAATCCCTAATGGCTAAGAGACACTTGAAGAAATGCTCAGCATCCTTAAACATCAGAGAAATGCAACTCAAGACGACTCTGAGATTCCATCTCACATCTGTCAGAATGGCTAAGATCAAAAGCTCAAGTGACAGCACATGCTAGCAAGGGTGTGGAGAAAGAGGAACACTCCTCCATTGCTGGTGGGGAATGCAGGCTAATGCAACCACTATGGAGGTCAGTCTGGCGATATTTTAGAAAACATGTAATAGCTCTGCCTCGGGACCCAGCCATACCACTTCTGGGTATACATACAAATGATTCCTCATCAATTCACAAGGAAGTTTCCTCATCTATGTTCATAGCAGCCTTATTTGTAGTAGTTAGAA
The DNA here is from genome assembly GCA_907164525.1 of Lophiomys imhausi. Classification (NCBI taxonomy): domain Eukaryota; kingdom Metazoa; phylum Chordata; class Mammalia; order Rodentia; family Muridae; genus Lophiomys; species Lophiomys imhausi. Next base: position 6,056,724 of record CAJQZJ010004856.1, on the reverse strand, counting down.
ACTGGAAACAACCCAGATGTCCCTCAACTGAAGAATGAATTAAAAACTGTGGTACATCTACACAATTTAATACTATTCAACTATCAGAAACAACAAAATCATGCAATTTGCAGCCAAATGGATGAACATAGACTTTTTTCCTGACAATGAAACACTTTGCCCTAGTGGTGCTGCCTTGCAGGCCCCCAGTGTATGAGGAGGCTCTTGGCCCTCATATGACTGCTGAACTGGGGTAGGGGACTGTTATGTAGGGACACTCCACTCCAGAATAATGGGATGGAAGGGATAGGGGGTAGAGGGTGGGAGAGCGGGACTGAGAGGGGTGGAAAGAAGACACTGTGGTGGAGATGTAACCTGAATTAAATAAACCTGTAATAAATAAATATTTTTTTAAATTATGGTACATTCACACAATGGAATACTACTCAGCTATCAGAAACAAGGAAATCATGCAATCCGCAGCCAAATGGATGGAACTAGAAAAGCTCATCCTGAGTGAGCTAACCCATACTCAGAAAGATACACATGGCATCTCCTCACTTATAATTGGATTTTGGCCATATAGTACAGATTAACTATCCTACAACCAACACACCAAAAGGATCAGGAACATAGACTTTGTTGCCTATAAATGGGACAATTTGCCCTATGGATGCTACCATGTAGGCCGCAGTGCAAGAGGAAGCTCTTAGCTCTCATATGACTGTTGAACTGAGAGGAGCTGATATGTAGGGACACTCCACATTGCAGTAGTTGGATGGGTGGGAGAGGGAGAAGAAGGTGGGAGGGTGGAACAGGGAAGGGTGGAAAGAGGGTACTATGATGCAGATGCAACTTGAAGTCATAAATAAAAATTTAAAAATTACTTTTCAACTTTTTCAAAAAATGCAAAATTTCCAAGAACATCAAAACAAAAAAAGGATGTTATTCCTTAGCTAACTGCCTTTTATTGCTGTTTTATAAGTAAATCATTTTTCTTTGTAAAAAAAAAAACCATAAAAACAAAAAATAACTTTTTAAATAAACTCTTATCACAATAAGATATAAAACAAATTTAATTTCATCATACTTAATAGGGATAGTAGTACACAGCAAGAAAATGTAACTTAAAATCAGGTAGCTTCAGCTCTTAGCCCTCATATGACTGATGAACTGAGGGGGCTGAGATGTGGGGGCACCCCACACTGGAGGATTAGGATATGTGGAAAAGGTGATCGAAGGTGAGAGGATGGGACTGAGAAGGGTGGAGGGAGGGGGCTGTTATGGAGCTGTAACTTGAAGTAATAAATGAATGTAATTATAAATAATTATATAGCTTCAGAATAATATAGTCTCCTAAATATATTTCTAGCAATTAAAATAGTGATTAAATTATATGCAATATCAGAGATATAATATAAATCTGAACTAGGAAAAGAAAAAAGTTACAAGATCTTCACTGAGTTATACAAAATTATAATACCATAAAGCTTGTCCAACTGTAGAATAAGGTGATCTCTGAAGTTACAATGCAATGAATTCAGAATTATAAAAAGGAAATATTACTTCACCATCTTGGTTAACCTGTAGCTACAGTTTCTTAGGGGGGCCATAAAAATCAAATTCCATGGTTGAATTTAAAGGCTAGATCATTTTAAAGCCACTCATAACATGAGGGTTCAAGTCCGTCACCTCAGTATCTGGAACAGAATGATCATATAAATAGGCTGTGAGGTGAGAAGGTACGTGGTATGAGGTGTGGCCTTAAAAGTTAAATATTGGTTCCCTGTAGTTAAATGACAGCTGCCACTTACATCTCCTTGCATAAGACACACATGAAAGCATTAATGGAGAATAGATGCCCTAGGAAGCTGCCTTTGCAAGTCTGAAGTTAATAATTCCCAGTGAAATCTGCCCATCAATTTCTAGACTCACATGCACAGAAGCCTGCACCTTGACAGAACACTTGTAACCCTCAAGTGGATGCTGGAATTGGCATTTCCCAGCTAGTTCATCCTAAGTGAGCATCCTAAGTGACCATACTTCCTTGAGAGATTACTAAGAATTTCTTTCTGACATACATGTTCTAAATATAATTTTAATTTTTAAATCTCTTCCAGCTGACAATTGTTTTTACTTACCTTTGAAATTTATGATTCATGAAAGAAAGTTTGCCTCTAAAAATGAGGTTCTTAGTGTTCATATTAAAAACAAATAAATAAAAGATTGCTGATACAAACATAATCTTCTGGTAGTTTCTGGGCAGCATTGACTGACGTTCCAAAAATACCATTTTGTTAACCTGCTTCTTCCATCTAGTGGCAAAAAGCAGTAAGAAACAAGGTCTTTCAAAAATACAATGAGCAAATAATTCTAGATCTCATTTCAGTAAATACTGATAGTGAGCATTCAGTAGCTAATGTTTAAATTATAAATACACAACAATTTTTTAGCATATTTACAGTGTTCAGCTAATGACAACTGTCAAAGCTGCTTAAAATCATATAAATACATGCAGGCTTCACAAAGACTTTAGGTCAAGGTGTGAAGTTTTATATCATTCCTCCTTAAATTACAATAGACTTATCTATGAATATACAGGCAACAGTTTGGAACAACATGTTGACTAAATTCAGATTTCCTTTGCTAAGTTCCTTGCTATGATTTCCATGCTATTGTAAGTTTTAAGAGGGACAGCATGAACCACTAAAATCAAACAGTCTCATTGCCTTTGCCTATTAAGAATTTTTTGCACTCGTAGGCAGCAAAATACTTGATGACCAGAGGCAAAGAGTCAATGGAAGAGGGAGGCAAAGGTCAAAGGAGAAAGATTCGGCTGCTGTGGTGTGTAACCTATCTTTTAAATTATTATTTAACACTTATTTATTTATTACTAAATTCACTTATAACAAACATCAACAATTTCTTAACTATTAATCCTATAAATTCTTACAACCCCTTTAACCTATCCACTAAACCTATTGATAATTATAACAACTACTTTTATAACCTTTTAGAATGATACAGTCTCTGGGGCAGGTCCTCAGTCATCAGGAACACAGTATTTGTTGTAGATTCTTTTTTTTTTTTTTTTTTTTTTTTTGTAGATTCTTTAACGCACTTAGCAGTCCTTTTTCTGGATCTCTCAGATGCAGGTTCGTCAGGGTAAGTTGGTTATTGCAGTCTCACCTTAAATAAGGCTTTATGCTTTCTTCTTTGTGGGAGACCCCAGCCGTCTGCAGGCCAACTTACTTCTTTTGAATCAGAAACTCAGCTGCTCTGTCTCAGTCCTTAAAGCCAGGCACAATTTCTTTTAGGCCACTGTTCGGACAGATCAAACCCCTCTAGGCAAAAGCTGAGCCACAGGGTTTAGTCCTTGGCCTTTTGGTGTCTTGCTCAGGCTTTCTTTGCTCACCAGCTTCTTTCTGCTTCAGGGAAATCTGGCCATCAAATGATGGCCAGCACTTTTTTCAGCAGGACTCTTGGAGCTCTCTAGCATCAGGGGCCTCTTCTCCTTCTGGGCTCCATGCACTGTCCTTAAATAGGAGGAACTCTGTTTCAGCTTAATTTGGGCTCCGCCCACTTAGCAGCTGAAAACAATGTCAGGCCAGATACTTTGTTTCTTCAAGTCTATTGAGTCTTTCCTGTTTTTCCTGACTTCAACCTTGTTTTTCAGTCTATTAAGTCTTTCCAGTTTTTCCTGACTTCATGCTGATAATGCTCTTCAGGCCCCGAATTAAGAGACAGTATCAGAAACTCCTATATATTTTCTAAATCTAATATATCTAACCGCCTACAGTGGTGTCTTAGAGCTATGACAAGAACCTTATTGAAACATAATCTACAATGTGAATAACATAATTTTGCACTGTCTTTGCTACCAGCACATCCCTAACATATTAGATTTGACTGTCCTACTAACACATTTCATTTGTCCCAATGCAAGAGTTATTAATGTTGCAGAAATTTAATGTAGGTTATGCAGAAACAGCTAAGAACATTCTTCGAGATGCCAAACTTAATCCTTTCCCTTATTTCAGTAAGCTAGTCAAAAATGGGTTGATATAATAAGTTAAGAGCTCTCATGAATTTAAAATATGTTAAGATTTTACAGCAAAATGTAAGTACTTGTGGAAATAGTAACTATTTCCAACTTGGTATTTTTAGTAAAAATAACAATTTGTTTTATTTCTTAATTTTCAAGAAGAGAGAGATAAAGAATCTGTCTAATGCCTTAACTCCAAAAGCAAATATGAGTTTAGTAGAATTGTGTTGATTCCCCCAACCTCAAAAGTCAAAAAGCTAACGTTTTCTGCTCTGTCTATGGTAATGGGAGGCATAGGGAAGTTGGGTGGTGATATAACAGAGAGGGTAAGCCAAAAAAAAAAAAATGTGATCATTGGTAACTTATCCTAGAAGAGAAAGGCATCAGTAGTTCTAAAGTCTTGGTTTTCTTGTGGCCATTTTCCCCAGAGAGGGCCCAGGAATGATGGACAATGAACTACATTGTTGAAACCATTGGATTGCTTAGTTGTTTCAGCACAAGGGTCACAAGGCCAAATACCTCACATAGATAGTTCTAAATTTGTCTTCACTATTCACTAGCAAAATGTCTAAGGAAACCAGGTTTCCTTATCCCCCCTCCCTTCCTCCCTCCTTCACATACACATTATAATGTTTAGTTTCATAATGACAGTTTTCACAAAAACTTTAGGTCAAGGTGTAAAGTTTTATATCACTCCTCATTAAATTACAATAGACTTGTCTATGAATATACAGGCAACAGTTTGGAACAACATGTTGGCTAAATTCAGATTTCCTTTGCTAAGTTCCTTGCTATGATTTCCATGCTATTATAAGTTGTAAGAGGGACAGCATGGACCCCTACAATCAAACAGCCTCATTGCCTTTGCCTCTTAAGAATTTTTTGCATCAAACCACTTGATGACCTGAGGCAAAGAGTCAATGGAAGAGGGAGGAAAAGGTCAAAGGAGAAAGATTCGGCTGCTGTTTTGCTGCACACAATGACATTATGTGCTTTGATCATATAAACTCCCTTACTATTCCCCTCATTTCGACATCATACTCCCTTCCCCAAGCTATTGCCTTGCTTTTCCTCTCTCTCTGTCTCTGTCTCTGTCTCTGTCTCTGTCTCTCTCTCTCTCTCTCTCTCTCTGTATATCTATATCGATATCTATACATATATATACTTTCATATAAAATTCAGGGGTCTACAAATGAGAGGAAACATGAGATACTCACTTTCATGAGTATGGCTGTGCTAGTCAGGTTTACTCTTGCTCTGATGAAACACCATGAACAAAGCAACTTAGGAAGGAAAGGGTTTATTTTGCTTACACTTTCATATCACTGTTCACTCTTTTCTTTTCACTCTTCACTCTTGAAGGATTTCAGGACAGGAACCTAGCTGCAGAAGCTGATGCAAACACTGTGGTAGGGAGCTGCTCACTAACTTGTTCCTCATGTCCTGCTCAGACTGATTTCTTCTAGAACACAGAACTACCAGCCCAGAGATAGCACTACGCACAGTGACGTGGGTCTTCCCGTATTGATCAATAATTAAGAAAATGCCTCACAATTGGATCTTATGGAGATATTTTCTCAACTCGAGCTCCCTCCTCCCTGATCATTCTAGATTGTGTCAAGTTGGCATAAAACATAAAACAAGCCAGTAAAACTAAACTGATCTCAACCTGACACACAAACACATCACTTTCCCATTATAACCTTTCTTTCTCCCTTATCCCCAGGGCAGAATATTAAGATTGTAACATCAAACATGAATAACTTTAAAAGTCTCACAGTCTTACAAATTTAAACACATTAAAAGTACAGAGTCTTTAAAATATCCAAGCTCCTTAAAAGTATAAAACCTCTTTTAAAAGTTCAAAGTCTCTCAACTGTGGGCTCCTGCAAAAAATCAAAATTAAGTTAAATACCTTCTTCAAGAGGAAAGAACCAGGGCCCTGTCACAATCTGAACAAAGCAAAACCAAACTCCAACAGTTCAAATAACTCAATGTCCAATTGTTTGGAATTCACTCACTATCTTCTGGGTTTCTCCAAGGAGTTTGGTTGACTTCTCTACCCTCTGTAGAACACGCGGCTTGTCTTCTAGACTCTGGCTGGCTCCACTCCATGGCTGACGCTATTCTTATGGTCATTCCAAGGCACTGGAATATCTAAAACTGCTGAGTTCCTTAGCTGCAACGGGGCTGCACTTTCACCAATAGCTTCTCCTGGGCTCTCTTTGGGGACTCCAGTCCTGCCACGCCTTACCAAGCCTCAGCTGCTCTCCATGACCCCTCCACACCTTCAAAACCAACACCACCTAAGTGACTGTTACACTTCCAAGTTCAGCTGCCGGTACAAGACACAACCTTGGCCATGTCTGGAACACAGCTTTCACATATTGACTCTCAGGAAAACTTTCCAGAAGATTTCACCTCTTCTTAATCACCACTAAATTCACAGCTTCAGCTGACCAGCATCAAGTATCCTAGCAAAGCAAAAGTTTCACTTTAGTAATGCCAGTATCTATTCATCACAACTGAGTTTTTTTTTTTGTTTTTTGTTTTTTTTTGTTTTTTGTTTTTTTTGATGAAGGCAGTTCATTTATTGAGGTTCCCTCTTTGGACATGTATCAAGCTGACGACCAAGATTAGCTGTCTCACTTATCTGTCATGTACATTTTTGAGACCTAGATGTTTACAAAGATGGTCTCTTTATATACTTAAAAAATCATTTGCCTTACTGGTTTATTTTGTTTGTTTTATTTAATAATTTATTTTTTATTTCTTCAAGTTACATCTCAATCACAATCCCTTCCCTACTCCCCCCTACAGTCCCACCCTTCCACACACCTCCCCCTCAACCCCCCCATCCTCTACACATTTTTTTTTACTTTAAGATTACTTTCCCCCACCCAACAGCTCTCCCTTTCAGTCCAACAAATGGTTCTTTCTCTTATAACTATAAATACAATACAAAACAATGGAAATAAATAGGCCACAATTATGAGAGTTATATGGCTTTACATATATTCCCAATGTCCAGTCCATATGTATTTGGCACCTGACTTTAACATTCTACTATCTAACCATCTCCATGAGTTTAAAGTTCTATATCTAACTCAGCTTTCATACTAACTTGCCTCACAATTTTAAAAACATATTCTTAGATCCAGAACACCCTCTTGATTCCTAAACAACTCAAAATTTAACTATGAGACTCTAGCTATCTATTCTTCAACCACCTCAGAAACCTGAGAGGGATAAATATATCTGATTATATAGGAAGTGCAGGGCCTGCAGCTTCCAAAACTAAGAAATGACATACCAGTGGCTGCCTGGACATTTCCCATTTTCTCTCCATACATTAAAGCATCAATCTTCAGCCATTTGGCCCCTTTTCTCTGACAAACATTGATTGTAGAGCAGGAATTATGAAGGACTTGCCTACCCTGTCTTGGCAGAGTTAGGCTGTCAACTTACCTGCTTCCATGTTTTGTCCCTTTTGGACAGCAGTCTGTCTACAGTTGAAGCAAGGGGTTTTTCTTGCCAAGAGAAAATCTTACCACCAATTCAACCATCTCCCACTGGACATTCTTCGATACTCATCTTCTACTTGGAGTAGAATAGCGGGTGCTGTCAGGAGCTGACATGTCTCAATATCAAAAAAATCTTAAGTTAAGAAAACATCTTTGAATGCCATATTCTGCAGATCTCTTGAGGTTTTTTGAAGATGCCCTATCTATCTCTTATATTTAGATAAGCAAATGTTGCTTGTCTCTTACCAACTTGATTTCTGAGTAGCTTAGAAAATAACTGTGATAGATTGTCATAGTAACTAACAAAATATCATGCTTGCATGACTATTAGTTTCCATTTCTTAATTATCCTAAACAGTTTATGACGGTTGGTAGCAAGAGGCCAAAACTTGATATTTCATTTTTAAGCATTACTAGGTACAATATCTTTAAGAAGCATTACCCTTAATTTTGTATCAATATACAAAGATCAATACCAATGTGGCCAAATATAATCTTAATTTTGTATCAATATACAAATATCAATACCTATGTAGCCCAATACAATCTTGATTTTGCATCAATATACAAGGGTCAATACCATTGTGGCCAAATATAATCTTAATTTTTTTATCAATATACAAAGATCAATACTGATGCAGCCCAATACAATCTTAATTTTGCATTGATATACAATGATCAATACGAATTTAGCCAAATATAATATTAATTTTGCATCAATATACAAAGGTATAAGGCCATATTCAATAATCTGTCCTTTTTTCTTGATCTCTCCTATACTATGTCTATGTCCCATTTTTTCTCAAGTCTGTTCACTCCTACATAGGAGAGAAAGAAGGATACAGAAAAGAAAAAACAGAGAAGTCCCTGGGTCTAAACTCCAAAACCCATTTAACAAGACCATTTAACAGCTTGTAGTCCCTTCCCCTAAATAACAAAATTTTCTACTATCCATCAAATAACCAAAAGGGGGGGAACACCCTCCCCACCATCGGGGGACGAGACGTTGTTCTCTGAAAATGACTTCCTGCTGATTTGGGACATAGTAAATCTGTTTGGGGCCCAAATAAGAATGGAAAAATGGTTTAAAATGTTAATAGAATCATTTGATGTTCAGTACTTTTGTGCTCAGCTATTTAGATGTCCTAAGAAGTTTGTAGACAGAAGCTGATCCTCAGGGCTTTACTGAAGTCCTGGCTGGGGCAGTCTGTGGAGCTGAACGATTTTAGCGATTATGAGTTGTTGTGGATGTAGACTTTTGAGGAAACTGCTATTGAGGAAGTCTGCAAGGCTGGATCATCTGGGCCACTCATCTTCTTTGGTGTCTGATCTGTTTTCTGCTGAGGTTTCCATTGTCCAGTTGTCCCTGGATTCCTTGAATGGATGCTTTAAATCTCCTGAAAGATAAGAACAGAGCCCTGCCCTAATTCTAACTCTGGGACAATTAACTTTTTTTTCTGGGGGGGGGGGGTGTCAGGTAATACTTTTCCTGGAGCAAATTTGTTTTTTTGACAATATATAAAGTATTACCTTTCAATCCAGATTAAAGAAAAAAATTATTTTGATATTTTGGAGCTAAACAAACCTTTAGTGTATATATTTTGAGATCTCAAAAGACAATTTGTTTGAATTTCAGCATGCCTTTTGTAAGTAGCTTTTAAACTTAAATCCTTTAAATCCTATGTGCCTGTCTCTGCATTCTAAGTATTAGGATCAAAGACATGTGGTTCCCAACTGATGGAATTAAAGATGTGCTCCTCCAACCCTGGATTGAAGTTTTTCTCTATTTAGAGCTTGTTTTGTATCAGGCTGACCTTGAGCTCTGAGATCTGCCTGTTTCTGTCTCTAGTGTGTTGGGATTAAGGGTGTATTCTTCTCGAATGATGGGATTAAGGGTGTGTACCATCACCACCCTGTTCCTTGTAACTCTAAATTTATAAGACAACTAACTCTATAGTGATCCTCCTGTCTCTACTGGGGGTAAAGGCATGGGCTAACACCACGCCTTTCATGTATTTTACCATAGCTCTAAGTTTTTTCAACTCTTAGAGGCTTGTAAAACCAGGTTAAACAGTTGTAACCTTTAATTTATTTACAGTGTTTTAAACCTGTTACCTGCTTTTTAATGCCAAACCATGGAAATATCCTATACCTCTATCAAAAAAAAAAAAAAAGAACTTTTAAACTGCTATCAAGTTTGTGTAATCGCTGTAGCCACTTGCAGTCTAACATTCTAATCTGAATTTAAGGCCATTTTCCTTTCATGCCAATAAGGCAAGAATACCTTTGGTAAATTATAGTTTGAAAATTTTATATTGCATTTTTATTATAGATTTTAAGCTTCTTAGCTCTTTTCTTACAAAAGTATTATTTACTTCTAGAACATAGTATCCTCCCTCCTCCCCTCCTGGCTCCTCCCTTCCTTTCTCCTTTCCTCCCTCTCTTCTTCCCTCCCTCCCTCCTCCCCTCCCTCCCTCCTTGTTCCTCTACTTGGTACTCTTCTTCTCCTCAGATGAGATGGGCCCTCACATATGATACTCCCTCAGATCTTGCGTCATGTGAGGGCCAAGAGCTTCCACTTGTACTGGAGCTTGATAAGGCACACCATCTAGGGTATGGTGTTCCACTAACCTGCAGCAGATTCCATGACTCACTGGTGCATAGAATTTTTCCTAGGATAGATATGCTAGGTTCCTATCTATTTGGGTGTGTGAGTTGTAGGATAGTTGTCCTCTGATGTATGGTTAATATCCATTTATAAGGGAATATATACCATGTTTATCTTTCTGGGACTGCATCAGCTCACTTAGAATGAGCTTTTCTAGCTCCATCCATTTGGTTTCGAATTGCATGATTTCCTCATTTCTGATAGCTGTGTAGTATTCCATTGTGTAAATGTACCATAGTTTTTTAATCCATTCTTCAGTTGAAGGACATCTGAGTTGTTTCCAGTTTCTGGCTATTATAAATAAAGCTGCTATGAACATTGTTGTGGCAATGTCCTTGTAGTTTCGTTTTGAATCTTTTGAACATATGCCCAAGAGGGGTATGGCTGGGTCTTGAGGTATATTTATTCCCAATTTGCTAAGATATCTCCAGATTGATTTCTAAAGTGGTTGCACAAGTTTGCAGTCCCACCAGCAATGGGGGAGTGTTCCCCTTTCTCCACATCCTTGCCAGCATGTGCCATCATTTGAGTTTTTGATCTTAGCCATTCTGACAGGTGTGAGATGGAATCTCAGAGTTGTTTTAAGTTGCATTTCCCTGATGACCGAAGATGTTGAACATTTCCTCAAACGCATCTCAGCCTTTAGAGATTCCTCTTCTGTGAATTCTCGGTTTAGCTCTCTACCCCATTGATTGATGGGGTTATTTGATTTTTTTGGTGTTTAATTTCTTCAGTTCTTTGTATATTTTGGATATTAGCTCTCTGTCAGATGTTGGGTTGGTGAAGATCCTTTCCCAGTCTGTAGGCTGCCGTTTTGTTCTAAGGACAGTGTCCTTTGCCTTACAGAAGCTTTTCAATTTTATAAGGTCCCATTTATTGTTTGTTTTAGTGCCTGAGCTATTGGTGTTCTATTCAGGAAGTTGGTACCAGTGCCAATAAGTTCAAGGCTTTTCCTCACTTTCTCTTCTATTAATGTTAGTGTGTCTGGATTTATGTTGAAGTGCTTGATCCACTTAGACTTAGGTTTTGTACAGGGTGATAAGTATGGATCTATTTGCATTCTTCTACATGTTGACATCCAGTTAGACCAGCACCATTTATTGAAGATGCTTTCCTTTTTCTATTGTATGTTTTTGGCTTCTTTATCAAAAATTAAGTGACCGTAGGTGTGTAGGTGTGTGGGGTTATTTCAGGGTCTTCAATTCGATTCCATTGGTCAACTGGTCTGTTTCTATACCACTACCATGCTGTTTTTATTACTATTGCCCTGTAGTACAGCTTGAAATCCTGGATGGTGATACCTCCAGATGTTCTCTTATTGTACATGATTGATTTAGCTATTCTGGGTCTTTTGTTAGTCCATATGAAGTTGAGAATTATTTTTTCCAGATCTGTAAAAAATTGAGTTGGTATTTGGATAGGAATCGCATTGAATCTGTACATTGCTTTTGGTAAGATTGCCATTTTTATTATGTTAATCCTACCTATCCATGAGCAAGGGAGATATTTCCATCTTCTGATATCTTCTTCAATTTCTTTCTTCAGGGACTTGAAGTTCTTATCATACAGGTCTTTCACTTGCTTGGTTAGAGTTACCCCCTGGTATTTTATATTATTTGTGGCTATTTTGAAAGGTGTTGATTGCCTTATTTCTTTCTCAGCCCATTTATTTTTTGTGTAAAGAAGGGCTACTGATTTTTTTTATTTAAATACTTTATTTTTTTTCTTCAAGTTACATCTCAGTCACAAACCCCTCCCTATTCCCCATTCCTATCCCGCCCTTCCACCCTCTTCCCCCCAGAAGTTTCCCCTTTCAGTCCAACAGATGGTTCCTTCTCTTATAACAGTAAGTATTATACAAAACAATAGCTATAAATATGCCACATTTATGAGAGTTAAATGGCCCAGTATACCTTCCCAATGTCCAGTTTATACATATTTGGCCCCTGACTTTAACATTCTACTATCTAAACAACTCCATGAGTTTAAAGGCCTATATGTGACTCAACATTCATACTAACTTGCAACACACTTTTAAGAGTATCTTCTTAGATCTATAACACCCTCTTGATTCCTAAACAAGTCAAAATTTAACTATGAGACTCTAGCTGTCTATTCTTCAACCACCTCAGAGACCTGAGAGGGATAAATATATCTGCTTCTATAGGAAGTGCAGGGCCTGCAGCTTCCAAAACTAAGAAAGAACACAACAATGACTGCCTGGACAGTTCCCATTTTCTCTCCATATATTCCAGCATCAGTCTTCAGCCTTTGGGTCCTGTTTCTCTGACAGACATTTGTTGTAGAGCAGGGATTATGAAGGACTTACCTACCCTGTCTTGGCAGAGCTAGGCTGTCGACTTCCCTGCTACCAAGTTTTGTCCTTTTTGGACAGCAGTCTGTCTGCAGTTGGTGCAAGGGGTTTTTTCATGCCAAGAGAAAGGCTTGCCACTAATTTAACCATCTTACAGTGGAGGTTCTTCGATGCTTATCTTCTACTTGGAGTAGAATAGGGGGTGCTGTCAGGCGCTGATATGTCTCGATATCAAAAAAAAATCTTGATTTAAGATAACATCTTTGAATGCCATATTCTGCAGATCTCTTGGGGTGTTTGAAGATGCCCTATCCATCTCTTGTATTTAGATAAGCAAATGTTG
>CAJQZJ010004856.1:6028463-6042268 GCA_907164525.1 Lophiomys imhausi | reverse complement strand
ATAAGGGGAGCAGGGTACAACAAATTAACAATTGAGTAGAAGATCACCCCATCAATTACCACTTCTTGTCTACTAAAAAAGCTATTTTTTAAATTATGTACAACAAGAAAAAATACGGAACAACCAGGAAAACCATATATAAAAGTTACATATCTAATGTTTAGCCTAATTGTATCAGGCAAACTTGAAGAAAAACTCATCTATTTATCTTGGTGTGTCTAAAGTTCTGAACCTAAATATTTTCTATCATAACCTATATTTTTAAACCTAAAGATTTGATTTTGATTTAAAAATATTTTTTAAATCCTAAACAACTTAAGTTCAGTTGAAAATTTATATCCATTATGTCTTCAACGACACCAAAGGCTTAAGGGATAAAGTTATTATTTGAGTGAGTAGGAAGTACAGGCAACCAACTTCCAGAATGGAAAAATGACAGTTTGCTACCTAGACAGTCCCAAATATCTCTCGATACTGTTGGAGCATCATCTTCAGCCTTCTGGCCAAGCATATGTCACAGACTTAATTGGGCAGAAGGCAATAAGAAAGATTTATCCATCCTGTCTTTGTAGAATCAGGCCATCGACTTACCTGCATTTAAGCTGTGGTCCATCTTTGTGCTGTATATAGTCTGTTGAGAGAGCAGGGGCATTTCTGCCCAGTAGGAATTATCTCCTGATGGATACTTATTTGATGCTCATTATCTCCTTCCATGTCAAATGGGAGCTGTCAGAAGCTGATTGTCTAAGTCAAAGAATTCTTAAAATAATAACATCCTTAAATGCCATTTTCTGTTATCCTCTGAGGGCTTTGAAGACATCTATTTATTTATTTATCTATTTATTTATTATTTATAAACCTATCTATCCTATGTTTGAAAAAGCAAACTGTATATTTAACTATTTACTATCTGTTTAACCTAGGAAGGATATTTTTTGTGATAAATTAAGAATAGTATTTGTCATGACCATGAGCTTGACTGGCCAGCTGTCAATCTGAATTACCCAATCTCCTAAAATAGATTGTAATAGCAGTATATAAAAGGATTGGAAGTAAACCTGTACTTTTAAATGAGTTGCATAGACACATTACCTTATGTAAGAGTTGAAATATATATATATATATATATATACATACATTTATGTGTCAAAATAAAAATTCAATATCAGTGTATCAAGAGATAACCTTATTTTGAGAATAGCAATAGCTCTAAGATGTAGAGAAGAATCAATAATCTACTATTATATCTTACCATTTCTATATTATATGCCCATACTCTCCCTCCTTTTAACTTGAGTTTAAGTTCCTAAGCCCCCCTTTTTAAATACCATTAATAACATATAACCATCCCCTTTATAATAACAAACATCCATTAATAATAGAACAATCAAAACTCATCCACCCCTTCTAGGGAATAGGAAGGAGTTCCACTGAAAATTTGCTTCCTGCTGATTTAGGGTGAAGAAAATCTGTTAAGGGCCCAAATTTAAAAAAATGATTAAGCAATTTAATAGGAACATTTGTTGCTCAGTCTCTCAAATGTTGAAAATGGAGACTTAAATGAAGTCTGGTCTGGAACAGTGAAGCTGTCCCAGAAGCAGATTTTGATGGAGCAGTCTAAGGCTGGGTGAATTGAGGTCATTGGGGTTGGATAAAGCAGGATATTAGAATAAATATGTCTCAGTGTCTCAGCATCCTGGAGAATGAATCTGGTTTAGGCCACCTCCATTTTACTGGTGTCTTGTCCCTTTGTTTTATAAACACATGAACTCTCACAAGTAATATACAGTTCTGTAATTATAAATATATGAAATGTATAGGACATATAGACCAGTAGAAATGGTTTTCTGCCCTTAGAGCAGAAGAAAGACATTCTTTCTTAAGTTAGCCTGGATTATAAATACATTGTAGTAGCAATTATCTATGTCATTTAAAGGAATGGCATGGTAAGTCCTAAGGATTTTGTGGCCAAGGATCTATAGCTGAAGTTCTGGCTGAGACATTTATATGTCCCAGTCAGTTTCAGAGCTGTTCCCCTGTCCTATTTGCTCTTCTACATTTTCTTTTGTCTGTCTGCAGGCAGGATGTTCAGGACGTCTTCCCCTGTCAAATCTGATTTTTATGAATTTGGATGGAATCCATAGTTTTTCATCTCCTGTAGAAACAAATGTATAACCCCTTCCCCAGATAACACATGTCCTGCCTTCCATTCGAAGTTGGGGCATCCTTGAAATAAACAGGTTGATTAAGTTCAGCAGGTTTTTCCATAATCAAATGTCTCTCAGTTGTTTTTTCTTCATTAGCATTCAAAAATTTTAATGTTAACAAGGCACTATGTAATATGTCTCTGTGTTTTGTAACACCTTTGTGTTTGTTAAGCAACTTTTAAGGTACAGTTGGATCTTTCAACAATTGCTTCTCCTGTAGTAGGATTGTGTTATATACCTGTAATATGCACTATATTATAATATGTAAAAAAAATGGTTCATTTTATGAGAGATATATGCTGGACCATTGTCAGTTTTAATTTCTGTAAGTATAGCCATAATTTCCATAACATCTAATAAATGTGTAATTACAGAATCAGCCTTTTTAGAATTTATGGCAGTTGCCCATTGAAATCCTGAATATGTGTCTATAGTATGGTGCACATATTTCAGTATTTACTAAACTCAGTAAAATTAAACACATCCATTTACCAAATTTCATTTTCTTGGTTGCCTTTAGGGTTACTTTCTGCAGGTAATGGAGTGTGATTATGCAAAAAAACAAGTAGGACATTTTCTAATAATTTCCTTGGCTTGTTGCCAAATGATAAGGAATTCCTTCTTTAAACCTTTATTGTTAACACGATGTTTCTTATGAAATTCTGAAGCCTCTAGCACACTTCTTATCAAAAGCTGATCAATTTCCTTATTAATTTGGGTTAGAGGACCTGGTAAACCTGTATGTTATCTGATATGTGTAATATACAATGGATGATTTCTATCACTGATAATTTGTTGTAATAAATAAACATTGAAGTTAATTCAGAATCATACTGAATAGATTCAGCAGTTTCTATGTGTAAAACCATTCTTTCTGCATATTGAAAGTCAGTTATTATATTAAGAGGTTCTTGAAAATCTGCTAATACCATGAGAATCGCATATAACTCTGATTTCTAAACTAAGTCATAGGGACTCTTAACCACCTTACTTATATATTTTTTTATTTATACTCTGCCTTTCCTGATTTATTTGCATTAGTGTAAAATGTAAGGGCTCCAGAAATTAGAGTTCCTATTATATGAGGGATAATTCAGTTAGTTCTCTTTATAAACTGAAGTCACTTGCTTTTTGGATATTTGTTGTTAATTTCTCCCAAAAAAAATACTGCAAGCTCTATGCCAGTATTTATTTTCTGCCCATAATGAGGCAATCTTAAGATGAGTAAAAAGTACCACAATCTCAGCTGGATCTATCCCAGCTAATTGACAAAGTCTCATATTTCCCTTAAGAATTAATTCAGAAAAGTTTTCTACATAAATTTTTATTTTTTCACCATGTTTGTGTGCTAAAAATATCTATTCCAAAAATATAATCATCCCTTTCAAGAAGAATTCCTGTGGGAAAGTGAGTAGAAGGCAAGATAACTAAGATACAGACTGTTTCTGGATCTAGACTGTCTATATAGGCATCTTGTAGTTTCTTTTCTACCAGAGCCAATTCCTTTTCAGCTTCAGCTGATAATTTTCTTGTACTATTTAAGTCCTTATCACCTTGTAAGGTTTTAAATAAACTATGTAGCTCATGAGTAGATAAACCAATTGTAGGCCATAGCCAATTAATATCTCCCAGAAATTTTTGAAAATTATTAAGAGTTCTTATTTAGTTTCTCCTGATTTGTACTTTCTGTGGTCTAATCCTTTAAAGACTTATTTTATGTCTTAGATAATTAATAGAATCTCTTCTTTGTATTTTTTCAGGAGCAATTTGCAATCCTCAACAAAGCAAAATTCTCCTTACTTCATCAAACATTTTTTCTAATATTTTTGTTTTTGAATCAGCCAAAACATATCATCCATGAAATGGTAAATTATGGAGTGAAGAAATTGCTTACAAATTATCTCCAATGGCTGTTGCACAAAATACTGACATAAGGTAGGACTGTTCAACATACCTTGTGGTAAGACCTTCCAATGATACCTCCTGGCTGGACAATCTTTACTAAAAGTAGGCATTGAGATGGCAAGCCTTTCCCTATCCTGTTCATGTAAAGGAATTGTAAAAAAGTAATCCTTTAAATCAATCATTATAATGGGCTATTCTCTATGTAACAAGGCAATGGATCTCCAGGCTGAAGAGATCCCAATTACTGAATAATTTTTATTAATTTCCCTGAGATCTGTCAACATCCTCCATTTGCCAGATTTCTTTATGATGACAAATACAGGAGAATTCCAAGGGCTGGTGGATTCTTCTATATGTTGAGCCTCCAGCTGCTCTTTTACTAACTGTTCTAGTGCTTCTAAATTTTTCTTTAATCATAGACCATTGCTCAATCCTAATAGGTTGGTCTGCCAATCACCTCAGTGGTAAGGTTGTGGGTATTCTATCAGCAATGGCTCCCCAACATTGAAGTTGAAGTCCTTGAAGTATCTAGTTTATGGACAGCCTGGATAATCTGTAACTGTCTTTGATAACATTTTTTTCTTCTTTTTTTTTTTTTTTACTTTATTTTTTATTTCTTCAAGTTACATCTCAATCACAATCCCCTCCCTACTCTCCCCACCAGTCCCACCCTCCCACTCTCTTCTGCCTCAACCCACCCAACCCCTTCCTTTTTTAAATTTAATTTTATTTTTTTACTTTATCTTTTATTTCTTCAAGTTACATCTCAATCGCAATCCCCTCCCTACTCCCCCCTCCAGTCCCAACCTCCCACCCTCAACAACCCATCCTCTTCCCTTTTTTTAAGTTTAAGGTATATCTTTTCCCCCCAACAGCTCCCCCTTTCAGTCCAACAAATGGCTCTTTCTCTTATAATAATAAATACAATACAAAACAACAGAGGTAATTAGGCCCTGGTTATGAGGGTTATATGCCGTAGCATACATTCCCAATGTTCAGTCCATATGTATTTGGCACCTGACTTTAACATTCTACTATCTAACCATCTCCATGAGTTTGAAGTTCTATATCTAACTCAATTTCATAATAACTTGCATCACAATTTTAAAAACATCTTCTTAGATCTATAACACTCTCTTGACTCCTAAACAACTCAAAATTTAATTATGAGACTCTAGCTATCTGTTCTTCAACCACCTCAGAGACCGGAGAGGGATAAATATCTCTGATTATATAGGTAGTGCAGGCCCTGCAGCTTCCAAAACTAAGAAATGACATACCAGTGGCTGCCTGGACAGTCCCCATTTTCTCTCCATACATTACAGCATCAATCTTCAGTTGTTTGGCCCCATTTCTCTGACAGACATTGATTTTAGAGCAGGAATTATGAAGGACTTGCCTACCCTGTCTTGGCAGAGCTAGGCTGTCAACTTACCTGCTTCCAAGTTTTGCCCTTTAGGACAGCTTTCTGTCTACAGTTGGAGCAAGGGGTTTTTCCTGCCAAGAGATAGGCTTGCCACTAATTCAATCACCTCACACTGGAGATTCTTCGATGCTCATCTTCTACTTGGAGTAGAATAGGGGGTGCTGTCAGGAGTTGACATGTCTCGATATCAAAAAAATATAAAGTTAAGAAAACATCTTTGAATGCCATATTCTGCAAATCTCTTGAGGTTTTTGAAGAGGCCCTATCTATCTCTTATATTAGGATAAGCAGATGTTGCTTGTCTCTTAGCAACTTGATTTCTGATTAGCTTAGAAAATAACTATAATAGACTGTCATAGTACCTATGACAATGACAGGCTTGCATGACTATTAGTTTTCATTTCTTAATTATCCTAAACAGTTTATGACAGACAATTAGTAGCAAAAGGCTGAAACGTTACATTTCATTTTTTTTCTTTACCCCCTAACCCTTCCATCCCATTTCTCTGGAGTGGAGTGTCCCTATATAACAGTCCCTCACCCCAGTTCAGAGGTCATATGAGGGCCAAGAGCCTCCTCATACATTGGGGTCTATGAGGCATTACCACCAGTGAAAAGTGTGTCATTAGCTGGGAGAGAGAACTAAAATACAAATAAACAAATAAGCAGACAAACAGATAAAAAGAATAAAAAATAAATAAATAAAAATTAAAATTAAAAAATAAAAAGTCTATGTCCATGTTCCCTTTGGTGTATTGGTTGTAGTATCGATATCCTCTACTATATAGCTAAAATCCTACTATAAGTGAATAGATGCCATATGCATCCTTCTGAGTATGGGTTAGCTCACTCAGGATGAGCTTCTCTAGTTCCATCCATTTGGCTGCAAATTGCATGATTTCATTGTTCCTGATAGCTGAATAATATTCCATTGTGTAGATGTACCACAGTTTTTTAATCCATTCTTCAGTTGAGGGACATCTTGGTTGTTTCCAGTTTCTAGCTATTACAAATAAAGCTGCTATGAACATAGATGAGGAAACTTCCTTATGATTCCAAAGCTGCTATGAACATAGATGAGGAAACTTCCTTATGATTCCATGAGGAGTCATTTGGGTGTATACCCAGAAGTGGTATGGCTGGGTCCTGAGGCAAAGCTATTCCAAGTTTTCTAAGATATCGCCAGACTGACCTCCATAGTGGTTGCACAAGCCTGCACTCCCACCAGCAATGGAGGAGGGTTCCCCTTTCTCCACACCCTTGCCAGCATGTGCTGTCATTTGAGCTTTTGATCTTAACCATTCTGACAGGTGTGAGATGGAATCTCAGAGTCATCTTGAGTTGCATTTCTCTGATGATTAAGGATATTGAGCATTTCTTCAAGTGTGTCTCAGCCATTAGGATTCCTCCTTTGTGAATTCTCTACTTAGCTCCATCCCCCAGTTTTTTATTGGATTATTTGATAACATTTTTTAATTTAAAATTTTTATCATCACCTGTAGTTTTGCCTGCCTCTGGAATAAGAGAGATATTAATCTGTGTTTTCCATTAGTGTAACAGATCTCTTCCCTAAACGATTATTACTGTATCAGACACATATGGTCTTAGTTCTCCTATTTGACCTTCTGTACATTTAAACCATCTTACACTTTGTTTTATCTAAAATAAATTCTCAACTCCTTGAAATTGGATATCTACTTCTGGAAGTGGCCAATCTGGAGGCCAAGGTTTTGGAGAGATGATGGTGATATTTGTTCCAGTGTCAAACATTCCTTCAATTTCAACATTATTTAAAATTAACCTTTAGCTTTGGCCTCTGATCATCTACAGAAGTCTTCCAAAGTATTTTTTTACCCTTTTTTGGGGGGGGGTGATTCATCTATAGAACTTGCTCTGATATTGATATCTATTTTTTGGTAATTTCTCTTATTTTGATTATACTATTATTTCTATTATAATCAAATGAAACACAGTAAATTATGTTCATTTTCTTGCATTTGTTGAGACTTGCCTGGTGTACTAAAATGTTGCCTGTAGGGGTTAGATAAATTAGTTTTAGAAAATATATAGGAGTTTCTGATACTGTCTCTTAATTCGGGGCCTGAAGAGCATTATCAGCATGGAGTCAGGAAAAACAGGAAAGACTTAATAGACTGAAAAACAAGGTTGAAGTCAGGAAAAACAGGAAAGACTCAATAGACTTGAAGAAACAAAGTATCTGGCCTGACATTGTTTTCAGCTGCTAAGTGGGCGGAGCCCAAATTAAGCTGAAACAGAGTTCCTCCCATTTAAGGACAGTGCATGGAGCCCAGAGAGAGAAGAGGCCCCTGATGCTAGAGAGCTCCAAGAGTCCTGCTGAAAAAAAAGGCTGGCCATTGATGGCCAGCTCTCTCCCTGAAGCAGAAAGAAGCCGGTGAGCAAGACACCAAAAGGCCAAGCACTGGACCCTGTGGCTCAGCTTTTGCCTGGAGGGGTTTGATCTGTCCGATCTGTGGCCTAGGGGAAACTGTGCCTGGCTTTAAGGACTGAGGCAGAGCAGCTGATTTCCTGATTCAAAAGACGTAAGTTGGCCTGCAGACGGCTGGGGTCTCCACAGAGAAGAAAGCGTGAAGCTTTATTTAAGGTGAGACTGCAATAACCAACTTACCCTGACGAACCTGCATCTGAGAGATCCAGAAAAAGGACTGCTAAGTGCGTTAAAGAATCTACAACAAAGACTGTGTTCCTGACAACTGAGGACCTGCCCCAGAGACTGTATCATTCTAAAAGGTTAGAAAAATAATTATCAATAGGTTTAGTGGATAGGTTAAAGAGGTTGTAGGAATTTATAGGATTAATAGTTAAGAAATTGTTGGTGTTTGTTATAAATGAATTTAGTAATAAGTGTTAAATAATAATTTAAAAGATCGGTTACAGTTGCCCATTTGTGACACAATTCTGTGAGATTCTGAGAAGATTGTGCATTCTGAACTCTTTGGCTGTTCTGAGGATGTTTGATAAGTCCATTTTATCGTTAATTACATATAACTCCAATGTTCATTGACCTTTGTCTAGAAAATGTGTTTTGAGAATAGGGTAGTGAAGTCACCTAGAATTTTTGAATTAACGTCAATCTGTCCCTTTATATCCAATAGTACTTATTTTATAAAATTGATGTTCTGACCATATATGTTAATAATTGTGATATCCTCTTTATGATTTTCTATTAATCAATGTGAAATGAACTCTTTTATCTCTTCTACTTTTGATTTGAAGTCTACTTTGTCAAGTATTAGTATAGTCATGCATATGTACTTTAGTTCCACATGTTTAAAGCATCCTTTTCCATCCTTTCAGCCTCTGTTTGTCATAGCCAGTCATGTGTGTTGTATGTAGCCAAGAAGATAGGTCATACTTTTAATCGATCAGATGGCTGCTGACTTTTGATTAGAGTTAAGAGTATTAACCTTCAGAGTTATCCTTGAAATGTATATATTTATTCACATCATGTCATTGTCTTTGTAATTATTGGTACTTTCCTAATCCTCATTTGCTCATCTACTGTACAAGTGCAATTTATTTTCCCCTATGACCTCATAGATATGTTTACCTTTCTCATCTGTGTCTAGAATTCCTTCAAGTATCTTCTGTAGTGTGGGTTTGTAGTCATGAATTCATTTATTTTGTATTGATAATAAGCCTTTTCTTTCTCTTTCAATTAAGGAGGATAACTTCATAGAATATAGTAATCTGTGTTAGTATTTGTTGTCTTTCAGAGATGAAATACATTATTCCTTGCCCTCCTGACTTTTAAAATTTCTTTTGAGGAGTGCATACTGTTACTTTGGTGGGATTCCCCTTATCCATGACTTGCTGCTTCTCTCTTGTAGCTATCATGTTTTAATTATATGTCAGAGAGTTTCTCTTCCAATCATGACTACATCCCTCTGCTTTCTGAGCCTTGTCATTTCTTTCCTTGGGGTTTGAGATTTTCTGATATAGTTTTATTAGGTGTATTTTCTGTGGCTTCCCTTAATACTTTTTCTTCTTCTCTATCCATAATTCATAAATTTGGTTTTCTGATTATGTCCCATGAATCTTTTATGTCCTAGACAAGTCTTCTTACTATTTTGTCTATATTATTGTCTGAATGCTTCAATATTTATCTATATTGTCTTCAAACTCAGATATTTTTGTCTTCCATTTGATCCATTTTATTGCTGAGGTTTCAACTAAGGTTTTTATTTACTTATGGAGATTTTCATTCCCCAAATTTCTATTTGATTTTTTCAGCATTTTCATCTCTTTGTTGAATTCCTATTCCATATTCTGTATTGATTTCTTTATTTTATTCAAAATGTTTGCATTTTATTTGAAATCCTTCAGGCATTTGTTTTTCATTGAAGAATTCCATGTAATTCACTTTCACTACAATCTATTACTATGGAATTGGTAGTAGTTGGAAAAATAAGTTGCCTTCCTTTTTCATCGCTTTCATATTTCTGTCTTGGGACTTATACATTTAGAATGGGGTGTTGGTTCAGTTTTTTAAAATCAGTGGTGTTCTTTCAGTTGAAGTTTTTGCAATATTTGAGTCAGACAAGGCTTTAGCACAGTTGAAGCATTGTTCCACTCTCCTGAGATGGGGTATGGCTCAGTAAATAAATCTTATGCATACAAATTTAAGACACCTGGCTCTATTTCTTTATCTTTATTTTTCCCTTCTTTACTTTTTCTCTTCTATTTTTATCTACTGCTTTTAATACTAACCACTTGTCTTATTCTTTTTATTTTTACTCCATAAAATGCATAGTAACTAATATCTTATTATATACTATATTATCCCTGTTTATTCTTCAAAATTATTAGAGATGAAGAGGAAATTGTTAATTGACTGCAACTATATTTTCATAATGGGTGAATCCATCAGTTGTGATTGATTTTTCTGTGCCTTTTTTCCATCTCTTGTATTCTGTTGATGATGCTTGTGTCTGTAGTTCCTTTCCTTTTCTTTTTCCCAGATTTTCCAGTTTCAGGATTATCTCACCTTGTCTTTTATTTATTCATTCAAATTTCCTTTTCAAGTCTTGAACCATTTTATTCCTTTACTTCTCCATCTTTACTTTTTTCTTTACTTTACATCTAATTATCTGCTGCATTTCTTTAAGGGATTTATTCATTTCTATCATGTATTTTATTGTGTTTTTCTGCTTTTCCTTGAGGGATTTGTTTTCCTCCCTTGAGGTCTCTATCATCTTCATAAGAGTAAATTTAAGGTCATTTTCTTGTGTTTCAGTTGTTTTAGGATATCCAGGGTTTTCTGTAGCATTATAGCTAGGTTCTGGATATGCCATATTGCCTTGGTGTTTTGGGTTTTTTTTTTATATAGTGTTTTTACACTGGCTTTTAGCCATCTGGTAGACTCTGAAATTGTCTGGTTGTGCCATTGACCCCTGTTCTGGAGGCTAACTGATCTTGTGATCCAGACTCCCACCTCTGGATGATGGGTAGGTTCGTGTAATAGAGACTGGATCTTGGAGAGTAGCTGAAGTTCTCCTTAGCTGGTTGTGACCCAAATTGGACCTACAGGCAGGGGATTGGCATGGTTGGACTAACCTGTATGGTCCTGAGAACTGGCAGGTCTCCTCAGAAAGGCAGGTCGAGCTGTGGACCAGAGACTGGGTCTGTGCATCATTGGAACCTGTGGAATTTGTGTTCTCTCCTCACTGACAAGTTCATTTTAGGTTCAGTAGCTTAGCTGCTCATTCATCAGTTATTGAGTTCCATTGGAACTGTGGTCTGGAACCTTGTGTTGCTTAGACTGGGAGCTATACCCAGGACAGAAGGCAGAGTCAGCAGGCGTGAGGCTGGTCGTTCCAGGAGATTGTGTGCTCAGAGGGGTGGCCAGTCCCAGCTTAGGCCAGGGAAACACAGATGCAGGCTGCATTTTGCAGTCAGAATGGATCCCAATCACTGCTGTGACTCAGCTTGGCCTCCTGTCAATCAGATATCATGTGAGCCAGATGCTGGCATGTTGGGATCCCCAGAATGAAATTCTCAATGACTTGTATACTCTCTCCAGTCTAGCTGTTCCTCCTAAGAAGACTGGAACTTAAGTCAGGCAGGGCCACTGACCTGAGGCTGGAGCTGTGGGCTGGAACCACACATGGCTCAGGGCTGGAACTCCTCTCCAAACAGGTGACAGAGTTGTATGGCCTGAGGGTGGTTGTTTGTGGAGCCTGAGTGCACTGTTTGGTGAGGTGACCAGTCCCAGAATTTGCCGTGGAAATATAGATGCAGCCTGTATTTTTCAGTCAGCACAAGGTCTCATGTTTGCTCCATAGTTACTAAGCTCAGCCTCCTGCCACTCAGATACTGTACTTGCTGGTCAGTGCCATCTTGGAATCCCACTACTCTTTTCTTGCCTTCAGAAGTGAAATTATTTTAGAAGCTTCCACAGGTAATTCTGGAAAAAATTACCTCAATTTAGCAACCATTTAAAAATACTCTTTAATCAACCTATATTTATGTAAAACTCCAGCAGTTAGAAGTATTCACTCTAATAGCTAGCATATCCCATTTCTCTGTCTAACTATTTCCATTTATTGGACCAATGTTATTATATACATAGGATAAAAAATGAAAGGTCAACAGAATCTTTATAAAATAAATTATAATTGTGCTTTAATGAATAGTTGCTTCCCTGCAGGATTGAAAAATGACAAAACTGAGTCAGATACTTTTTTGCAAAAGCATAGCCTTCAGGACCTCTGCAGCACTTTGCAAATAAGAGCTAGGGTCAAGATTACTTTCATTTAAAAAAGATCTTTGGTTTTATATCTCTTATCGAGAGTATGGTACTAAGTTTCACTATTTACTCAAAGCTTATGATTAATAATATTTACTGTCTTTGGATGCATTCATTTATTGATAAGCTAAGAGACATAAGTAGTAAACATATAGTCAGAACAACATGCTAAGGCCAATATCACAAAGCCTAACTCAGAAGGGAATTTATAATAAATATAAATAAGTCTTATTCTTTTCACATTCATTATGCTCTAAAAATAATGAAAGCATTATTAGTAAAGAGGAACATTTATTTATATATTTGCATAAGTTTAAAATATTTTTAGTACAGCAAGTTTCTAGTCTTTAATATTTAATAGTTATATATCATGCATTAAAGTTGTGGAAGTATATTTGTTAAATTACTTATATTTATTCAAAATTACTTGCAAGACCTTCTGGTTGTGCAACATCCATAATATACTGTATGGGGAAAGGTAATTTGGGCATAATTCCTGTCTCCTGGGAGCTTAAAATTAAATTGGGATATGACTGACTAGATAAGATAAAGCTCAAAATTACAAAATAAAGCAAGAAAGACAAGCATAGAGAAAATTTTACTAAACTTTTGGGAAGAGTTTATTTACTCTCAGCAGAACATTAAATGTTGAGTAGGATGAATCATATTCTAAGGGAACGGCTTTCATTCTTTCACTCTATCATATTTGAGCCAAGTGCTTCATTGAGACTTTAATTCACATTTTTCTACTTTGTGAAAAGAACTACAAAAAATGCATTTTCCATTTCCACTAATCATAACATAGACTATGTGCATAGTTCTGAATGTCTTGACCTCTGTGTTGTAGGAGAAAGGGGGAAAGATTGATTAAGGGCTCAGAAGCATGTAATATTGACCAGCTTGCTGAAAGGTAGGTTATATGTAGAATTTTCTGAACAAAAGGTAAAAAAGCAATCGACAGAGCTTTAAGAAATCACAGAATTTTGTACTGAGGTGAGTCATGCCCTGTTCTATGCAAACCTTTGATAGAGACACAGCCATTGATTGAGTGATAAGGAAAGTGAAGGATGATAAATATGAAGGGAAGAAATGAACTCTGAGTTAAGCTTAGATTCAACAAAGGGAATCTAATGTTCACAAAAAGACCATACAAATGTGATTGGTAGCTTTGTGAAAAGCAGCCATAAACTAAAAGCAACCCAAATGTTCATCGATTAGTGAATCAATCAGTCCATAAATAGTGTCATGTCTAGACAACTGATTACTACTGAAAAACAACGAGGAACAAATTACTATGGAAATTGACAATGCACATAAGCATCAAATGCATCATACCAGTTGGTGGCTTTGAGATATAAAAACTGGATTAAGACTATATAATTTTAATGGCATAACATTTATGAAAAGGCAAAACAATAAGAAAAATCAAAAACAGAAAGAAAGAAAGAAAGAAAGAAAGAAAGAAAGAAAGAAAGAAAGA
>CAJQZJ010004856.1:5893753-6028453 GCA_907164525.1 Lophiomys imhausi | reverse complement strand
AGAAAGAAAGAAAGAAAGAAAGAAAGAAAGAAAGAAAGAAAGAAAGAAAGAAAGAAAGAAAGAGGAAAGAAAAGTGAACAAAGATAAATTGGAAAAATAATTATAAAGCAAAGCAGATACTGGCTTCTGAGTAGAGAACAGACTTGGAGGAAGGGGCCAGGGCAAGGAGAGATGCAGGGAGATCAACTCAAGATTAATGAAGTTGTTTAGGGTTGCAACAATCTGGGGAGGAGAATAGTAGTTTGTGCTAGATGGGTAGTAAGGTGAGGGTGCTATGAAGTGGTGAGTTTCTGAATATATTTTAAAAGTATAGTTGCTATGTTTGTCAATGGAATAAATTAGGCTGAGTGAGAAATAAATTTTTGTTCTGAGCTACAGGAAATGTTATCATTTACTAAACTGTAAAAACCTAGAATGGGTAAGGTATTGGAGTTAAGTGTTTGATTTTGGCCATGTAAATATGTATTGCTCATTTGATAATTTAGTGGCATATCGAAAGGTTTGATATTCTGGCACAGACGAGAAAGATTAAGATACGTAATTGGGAATCATTAGTATATGCAATGTATTTTCAATCACAGTACTGTCTGAGGTAATCAAATCCATTAACTTATAGAAAGTAAAAGTCTGACGACTGAATCTTGAGGAATATCATTCTTAAAGTATAAAGAGAGAAGGAAATAGCCAAGGATAATTAGTTCTGGCACAGTGATGTACCAGACACACATGAGGAAATATTTACAGCACTATGCTGCCACAAGTCCAGTGCAAATGGGACTAAGTAACTATGGTCTGAAGCTCCTAAAAAAAAAATTCTTTCCTTCTCTTAAGTTCATTGTCTCATATATTTTGTCATAGTAACAGAAAGCAGACAAATACAACAGAATGGTAATTCATTTCTTCTTTCATGTGTGGATTGCAAAGGGGAAAAAACACTCAAAATATCTTCATAAATCAGATTGTGACAAATATCTTGGCAAACAAAGTAATACATGCTACAGGAAAGCCCTTGCCTATAGGTTGCTTTCAGCAGGATATATTTGGTTGGTTTAAGATCATTTATGATGAAAAAAAGGATAATAGTTACTTATGACACATCAGTCTTTCAAAATTAGTACACATGTACTGTGATTCTTTGAATATAAAAGTGGACCCGTGGGGAGGAAAATTCCTCAGTGGGTAAAACTTATATGCTGACCTGCATTCAGTCTACAGAATCCACATAACAAAAGACAGATATGATACCCATTTATAATCCCAGCATTCCTATGTGGAGATGAGAGGTGGAAACAAAAAAAAATTGGCTGGAAGCTCATAGTCCACACATTCTTCTGATCTCCATATATTCCATGGCATATATGCATCCTCACACAGTCATATACACATGCACTAAAATAAAATAAAATGAAATAAAATAGACAAGTTTACCGCGTAAAATACTCTTTTGGTGCTAATTCTTGTGGCTGAAAATAGGTTAAACTGCTGTCTTTATAAAGGATATTGATTAAGCCAACTCCTAACTCCATTTTAATTGGTTATATAATAAATGAAAGATTTTATAATTTCATAAGTCATTGTATAATATTGAACTTAAAGAGGGCAATAATCAATCATTGTTCTAATTATGGAAATGGCAGAGAGAGGTTAGATTCTCACTAATTCTCTTTTCAATCACTTTTCTACCTGCCACATAATCTATGTAGTTACTGAAAATATACAACAGACTGCCAACGACCAAATAAGGTGTCTTCCTCTGATTGCCTCAGTGTATGTAATATGATGAAGACTATAGAAAGTGAAAAAGGCAAAAAAAAAAAAAAAAAAAAAGGCTGATGCTTCCCTGCATAGGAAACACCTTCTTTTCAACCTCCTTCTCAGAGTTCAGGCACAGTTCATGTATTTATGGTATAAAATCCATGGAAATTCACTCTTACCACAGCAATGTGTAAATTTTCTGGCATGTTGTCATGGTCTAGTTAGTGAGTCCCTTGGCCTGAATAAGCCTCAAGAGCAATTTAGTGCACCATATTGACACTATCATGCTAACTGCCTCCTTACAAAGGAGTCAAGAGGAGTTAAGGACTCAAATAACCAGCTAGGCTTCATATCCATCTCAACTGAGAAATTCCTGAAACAACTTAAGCTATTCTTCAGACTGTGAGAAATGAGTCATTCCCTCCCCAAAACTTTCAAGCAACTAGGAAGCTCAGAGATAACAGTGCTCTTTGAGTTTTGGCAAAATCTTATTACTTCTAAAAGAGCTGTGTTGTGCTTTATCACAAGGTCTTGTGGACCTCAGTGACTACCTTTCTAGTACTGAATAAGGCATATAGGAGAAAACACTTCTATTGTCAGGAATAGTGTTGTTATTTGGAAATATGGGACATTAACTTCTCTTAAAACCACATGTTATAACAAATTATAAAGTAAAAGCAAAACTTATGTAAACAACAATTTCCTAGGATCTTACTCTCCTACAAATATGATAATTAGGAAATTTCTCATGTAAACAACAATTTCCTAGGATCTTACTCTCCTACAAATATGATAATTAGGAAATTTCTCATGTAAACAACAATTTCCTAGGATCTTACTCTCCTACAAATATGATAATTAGGAAATTTTTTGAGCAGAAAAGTCAGCTTTAGAAAAAATATAAATTTGCCAGGTGTGGTGGTACATACCTTTAATCCCAGCACTCAGGAGGGATAGGCAGGCAGATCTCTATGAGTTTGAGGCCAACCTGGTCTACAAAGTAAGTCCAGGGTAAAACACATTTAAAGACTTCATTTATTACTCTGGACCAAAAGGGGTGTCAAATATAAAAATCAAAGAAAATCAACTCTCAACATACATCAACCAATTTTGTTTATAATCCTGGCTTTAAATTTTTTATTGACTACTTTTTCAGAACATTAGAAAACAAATGACTTTTAAGACTGATAAATAGAAAACAGGAAGCAGCAGTTTATACGGTAAAAACTGCATTTGGTAAAATCAAGAATGCTTTTGTTTAAAGAAGTATTCCAATTAATTGCTATTATCACTTAAAAAAAACACTTCTGACTTTATCTAAGATACTTAACACTGTCACAATGGCACACAGTCATTAAGACACTCAAATTTCTTTTGATAAATGTCAGGTTCACATTACAACAGCAACTTTTTCAGATAGACAGTATACTCAGTAAGTGAAAAGAATCAAGCCACCTTTCATTAGCACTTGTTAGGATGATATGAAAGGTTTGTATTCAAATGTTAATTGTTTTTTCTCCCGCCTTCCTCATTGTATGCGATGCTGTGCAACCTTGCCTTCTAGTCATCTCTGATTGATTGAATAAAGCAGCCCATAGGCTGGGATAGGCAAAGGAGAGAGGTGGGCTTGGGAGGAAGGAAGGTAGAGAGGATCACAGGAAGAGAAAGAAGGGAGAGAGCGGGATGTCATGTACTAACCAGGAGCAGAGAACAGGAGGCTCTGAGAATTACCATCAGGGAGAGAAACAGCGGACATGGAGTATATGCAAGTAATATGGGGATTTATCTGGGGAGGTAGAAAGTTAGCTTAGAGGACTAAGATTTGCCTAGCAGGCTGGAGAGATGGCTGGGTGGTTAATAGTACTGTCTACTCTTCCAAAGGACCCAGATTCAATTCCCAGCTCACAACTGTCTGTAACTCCAGTTCCAGGGGATCCAACTCCAAGACACATGAAATAAAAATAAATAAAGCATTTCTTTAAAAAAAAAAAAAAAACTTGCTTACATCCTACCCCCTGTGCTTAAGGCCATATTAAAAATGTAAAAGGTCTCTGTGGGGACTCAGGAAATGGAGGCTTATGAAAAACTTCGTTGCTGGGAAAATGAAAGTAACTTGTGGGAGATATCTAAGATGGCACCGGCTGGAAGATGCTGGGGAGGTGTTGAAGCACAATCATGGGTATAGCTGATTGGGTGAACAAGAATTCCACACTCGTGATCAGTGCATGATCACCATGTTAACAGGCTTGTGCTATGTGGTATGATAGGATGACCTTTAATGTGATTGGCCCATGTAGACCCATATGAAAATCCTCCATTTGGTTCTGTATATAAGCCAGAGAACAAAACATTAAAAACAGGAAATGCTTAGGCATCACCCTTTTCGCATCTGTTTGTCTTCAGAGTGAAGGCTGGAGGTTTGAGTGGGCAACGCACTCACCTTTCCCTGAGAGCCACCTTATGTGGTGATCACCGTGTCAGGGGTCGCTACAGTCTCCATGAATTTGTTTGTGGGTGGCAGGTTAGGGATTAACTCTGTAGCCCTAACAACTAACTATATGTAACAATTAATAATTATTAATTATTTACTGTTACAAGCACTAGTGATTGTTCAGTGGGCAAATCCAAACTCAATGCAACCTTCACATATATAAGTCTGGTTATCTCTGGTTTATTTTGCTCAAAGTAAGTTTTTGAACTCTAGAATGCTTCATGCATCATTTAAATTTTAGCTTATTTTACCTTGTCAAAATTAATATAAAGATATGCCAGTGGAATGTTGGCAAATACTCCAATTTATATAGTTATCATCTGATAAAATTATAAAACACTGGGGCTAAAAGCTGGAGAGATGGCTCTGTGGTTAAGAGCAATTGAGGCTCTTCCAGAGGTCAGGAGTTTGGCTCTCCAACTCCAGGAGATCTCACGCTTTCTTATGACTTCAGGCACATCTGTACACACATCTCTCACACACACACACATAATTAAAAATAAAAAAAATAAATCTCAAAGTAAAAAAACATTTCAACCACCCCAGTGGTTCAAACAAACTTTTCCTGACAAATAGAATGTCCTGCCCTCACTCAAAAGAGCTACTATTCCAAAGTCTCTGCCAATTTATCATATCGACACAAATGTCGTATGCACATGGGTGTATGTAAATGTGTCATGCACATACAAGTGTGCATGCAGATATGTGGTATATGTATGTGGGGAAATGCACATAAGTACAAAGGCCAGAAGAGGAGGCTGAGGATACTGATTTATCACTCCTTCCTTTATTCCCTTGAGAAGAGCTTCCTTGTTGAGCTTGAGCTAGGCTGGTGACCAACAAGCCCCAGGGTTCCTTTTTTGATGCCACCAGTTCCAGAGCTGGAGTTATAAGCATGGCCATAACTGGCCTTTAACATATGTTCTAGAGACTGAACTTAGATTCTTCTTCTTGCCCAGAAAGAACTTTTACCCACTGAGCCTTCTCACTAATACCAATAACTGATTCTAATATAAAAACAATTTGTGGGCATGATATCTCATACATGTAATCCTAGCTCTTGGAAGGCTGAGGGACAAAGATTGCTGTGTGATTGAGGCCACCCTTTCCTATTGTGCTGGCTAGTTTTATGCCAGCTTAACACAAGCTAGAGTTGTCTGAAGGGAGGACAATCGAGAAAATGCCTCAATAAGATCCAGCTGTAAGGCATTTTCTTAGTAAGTGATTGATGGTGGAGGGCCTAGCCTATTGTGGGTGGTGCCATCCCTGGGCTGGTGGTCCTGGGTCTATAACAAAGCTGGCTGGGCAAGCCTTGAACAAGCCAGTAAGCAGAAGCCCTCCATGGCCTCTGCATTAGCTCCTGCCTCCAGGTTCCTGTCCTGTATGAGTTCCTGTCCCAACTTTCTTTAGTGATGGACTACAATGTGGAAATGTAAGCCAAACAAACCCTTTCCTCCCCAACTTGCTTTTGATCATGGTGTTTCATTATAACAATAATAACCCTGACTAAGACAGTTATGTAGTGAGTGAATTCTTAGCCAGGCTGAGCCACAGAGTAAGCTTGGATATTCCTGATTTATTTTGCTCAAAGTAAGTTTTTGAGTTTCATATAAGATGCTACATTTATTAGTGCTCCTTTATTTTTTTATTTTCCTTTTCTACAAGCATTATTATATTAACATTTGCATCTTAAATTTCCCCCAAAGGTCTATGTGTTGAATTAAAAGTGTTACCAAATCTTTAGGAGCTGAGGACCAGTAGAAGGGAGTAAAGTCACTGGAAACAACCCGTTAAAGTTTAAGGCTTTAAGAAATACTGTGACCCTGACTTCTCCTCTCTCTGCTTCCTGTGCAAAGAATTAAGCCTCCTCCATTACACACCCTGCCCATGATATTCTGACTCTTTACAGGCTCAGATGCAATAGTATCATGTGATCATGGACTGAATTATCTGAAACTGAGCCAAAATAAACCATTCCTGTTCTTAGGGTATCATTCATTTTGCCACAGTAATGAAAAGCTGACATATCCATTATCCCAATCTTATCATAGCTTATGAATTCTCTTGTGGATGGAAAATTGATTGTTTACAACTCTATAATGTTGTGAATAAAAAAATATAGAAACATTAGTTTCTCTCCAATTTATAGCAAAAAATGAAATGACTCAAAAGATTGAAAGAATATATTTTGCTGATGGCTATATCAAACTTAATATTCTTTCCTTTCTTCATATATATTTTTCAAGAATAACTAGACTGTTCCTGAATGTTATATATTGATAGGAAAAAAACAGCTCAGGTCCTAGTCAAGCCTCTGCCCATCCTAATCAGGTGGCCAGAAATATTTCAGTCCAGTGATTCCTATGTCCCTGAATGCCGAAAGCAGAAAGCAATACAAGAGAAAGGTACATGCAACAGCAGCTTCAGGCAGCATTCCTGAGCCTTGAGGGACCATCCTGCAATAAATCCTAGACTCCTGTTGCCCCTTGTTACCTAAGTAATGAAACTGCTCCAGGTAAAACATGTTGTATGCTAGGTGTTTTGTCTCAACTGATGAGCTAATAATCAGTAATACACAGTGATTCTGCTTTGGTTTTATCAGTAAGCAATGTTTTTAAAACTTTAGCCACTGTTTTGACTTTTGTTTCATGGTATCTTGTGGTTTTAGCTCACATTTCTTTGATAAGACTGCGATGGTTTGAATAAAAATGCCTTCCCTATAGTTTCATATATTTAAATGCTTAGGGAGTGGCACTGTTTGAAATAATTAACTGTACCTCGTCCACATGGTTCAGGCCAATCCTCTGTCAGTGCCTCCTACTTCACAGACAGAAATGTTGGGATTACAGATGTGTGGCACTGCATTCCGTTTTTATTTTAAAAATTTATTTATGTGTGTGTGTGTGTGTGTGTGTGTGTGTGTGTGTGTGTGTGTGTGTACACAAGTGCCTGGAGAGGTTTCAGATCCCCAGGAAGTAGAGTCAAAATAGTGGTTGGTGGTAAGCCATTCTCTTGGCAAGAAAAACCCCTTGCTTCAACTGTAGACAGACTTCTGTCCAAAAAGGACAAAACTTGGAAGCAGATAAGTCGACAGCCTAGCTCTGCCAAGACAGGGTAGGTAAGTCCTTCATAATTCCTGCTCTACAACCAATGTCTGTCAGAGAAATGGGGCCAAATGGCTGAAGATTGATGCTGTAATGTATGGAGAGAAAATGGGAACTGCCCTGCACTTCCTATATAATCAGATATATTTATCCCTCTCAGGTCTCTGAGGTGGTTGAAGAATAGATAGCTAGAGTCTCATAGTTAAATTTTGAGTTGTTTAGGAATCAAGAGGGTGTTCTGGATCTAAGAAGATATTTTTAAAATTATGAGGCAAGTTAGTATGAAAGCTGAGTTAGATATAGAACTTTAAACTCATGGAGATGGTTAGATAGTAGAATGTTAAAGTCAGGTGCCAAATACATATGGACTGGACATTGGGAATGTATGCTAAGCCATATAACTCTTATAATTGTGGCCTATTTATTTCTGTTGTTTTGTATTGTATTTATAGTTATAAGAAAAAGAACCATTTTTTGAACTGAAAGGGAGAGCTGTTGGGGGGAAAAAAGAAATACCTTAAACTAAAAAAAAAAAGGAAGGGAAGAGGATGGGGGGGTTGAGGGGGAGGAGGGTGGAAGGTTGGGACTGGAGGGGGGAGTAGGGAGGGGATTGTGATGAGATATAACTTGAAGAAATAAAAAATAAATTATTAAAAAAAAATAGTGGTTGTGAACTGCCCAGTGTGAGCACTGAGAACTAAGCTTGAGTGTTCTGCAAGAACAGCAAGTACTCTTAACCACAGAGCCACCTCTCTAGTCTGTCCCCACCCTTAAACACCGATGTATATTCTGGGGATTGAATTCTGGTTACCAGGCTTATGTAGCAAACACTTTTACCTACTGAGAAATCTTCCTGGTCCATCAGTTTTTAATTTTGATGAAGTCTAGTTCAACTTGTTTTTTTTTTTTTTTTTTTTTTGGTTTTTTGAGACAGGGTTTCTCTGAATATCTCTGGCTGTCCTGGACTCGCTTTGTAGACCAGGCTGGCCTCGAACTCACAAAGATCCGCCTGCCTCTGCCTCCCAAGTGCTGGGATTAAAGGCGTGTGCCACCACCGCCCGGCTCAACTTGTTTTATAGTGAGTTTTATATACTGTTTTGAAAAAAAAAAGTCCATTCTGGTCTATAAAGATTTTATAAATTTTTATCTCAACAATCACATTTATATTAATTCTTGAATATGATGTTTAAACAGGAGTCAAAGTTTGTTTTCCCCATGTATTCACAGTATACTCTTTGTTGAAACATTATCTTTTCCTTGAACTAGCTATCTGATTGCATATATATTTATATAAACTTAAACTAATGTCATCCTATGTTCATAACTGGAGGTAAAAAAAATGTTGAAATCATGTGGTATAAATCTTCCAACTCTGTTCTTTTTCAGAATCATCTAAATCAGTTTTAGTCCTTTTGTATTGCTACTATATTTTTAAATCCATTTGTCAGTTCCCCTCTCTTCCTCCAACATACAATGCAAAAGTCTTTAGAGATTTCTAACTGGGATTCCACAGAATTTATGAATCAATTAAAAGACATTTTAATAATATTGATTCTAATCAGTATAGAGGTACCATACATTTTGATTAAATGTCTTCGTTTTCTATGGTTTGATTCTATGATAAGTTGTTTTTAACTTTGAACTGTTTATAATGGACAGAAATAGACTATATATTCATATAATGACCATGTGCTGCTATAACTTGGCTAAATTCATTTCTAGAAATCTGCTGTAAATTCTCAATTTTCTATAAACTATAATAATCTTTTTCTCTTATATTTGTTTATGAATATTTTGACTGCATATATGTATGTGTACCATATGTGTACCTGGTACCCTCAGATGCCCTAGAATTGAAGTTTCGGATGGCTTGAGCCATTGTGAGTGCTAATGATGTTGAGAAGGACTAAGTGTGATGCAGAAGTTCTACTAGAAGGCAAGCTTTGAAACAGCACAAAATTTGAGAGTTCTACACCAGGAACTTTTAATTTGTATATATTAATTACACAGAAAAGTGGATTATACTTTGGCAGATTCATACATGCATAGAACTTTGGACATTTGTATTCCCCACTCCATCTTTCCCCACCTCTCCCCTCTCTCAAATCCCCTTCCACTCCTCTATTAGTATCCTTCTCTATATTCAGGTGTTTTGTTTTCTTCAATTTTCAAACCTGAGAAGAAACATGAGCTACTTCTGTTTCAGAGACTGACTTACTTTACTTAAAACAATCTCTGGTCTCATCCATTTTCCCAATAATGATACTGTTTCGGGGGCCCATACTCAGGACTGTTGGGGGTGGGCATGAGCTGGCACACGATCAATAAACCAGACTCCCCTCCTGGGGTCCAGTAAGTGGCAAAAGTAGACTAGTTTATTTCAGGAAGAGGATGCCCCCTTTATGCCCTAATCTCAGAATCCCAATGGCTCCCGAACTGGTGTGGCATCAACAGTCTCCAGGGAGGTCTGCCCAGGTCTCAGGCCAACTCCATGCATGCAAGCTGTTTAGAAGCAAGGCCTTGTTCCTCCTACATGACACAATTTTGTTCTTCTTATGGCTGAATGGTATGCCATTTTTCTGTCTGTCTCCTGTGTGTCCATGTGTGTATGTGTTTTCTTTATCTATTAATCAGTAGACAGACACCTACACTGATGCCATAGCTTAGATACTGTGATGAACACAGTTATACAAGTATCTCTGTATTATACTGATTCACAATCCTTTCGGGATGTACTCAGAAGTTGTAGAGCTGGATGATATGGTAGCACTATTTTCAGTATATCTCCATACTAATTTCCGTGATAATATACATATATCCCCATGAATAGTGGATATGAGCTCTTTCTCCTTATGCTCACCACCATTTGTTGCTTTCTTGAGGATAACCATTTTAACTGGGATAAGATGAAATCTCAATGCAGTTTTAACTTGCATTCTCTGAATACTCAAAGACACTGAGTTTTTTATAATTATTAGCTGCCTGTACAAGTTCTTTGGAGAACTGTGTAGATGATCTGCTCACTTACTGATTGCTCTTCCCCCTGCCTTGCTTTGGTGTTAAAATTTTCTGAGTTCTTCATACATGCTGGATGTTAAGCGTCTGATGGAAGAGCAGCTAGCAAAGATTTTCTCCCCTGCTATTGGCTGTCCCTTCACTTCATTAATTATCTCCTTTTCTATGTAGCTTATTAATTTGATCAAATCCAATTTGTTGATTCTTTTATTTCCAGAGGCAATGGAGTTACATTCTTGAAGTCACTGCCTATATTTACATCTTGAATTTTTTTCCTTATGTTTTCTTCTATTGGTTTCAATGTTTTAGATCTTACATTAGAGTCTTGGGGCTGATTATGCACAGGGTGGGATATGGAGATCTATCTCTAGCATCAGTTGTTAAGGAAACTTTCTCATAAATGTTTTTTTTTTTTTTTTTTGGTTTTTCGAGACAGGGTTTCTCTGTGTATCCTTGGCTGTCCTGGACTCACTTTGTAGACCAGGCTGGCCTCGAACTCACAGTGATCCGCCTGCCTCTGCCTCCCAAGTGCTGGGATTAAAGGCGTGCGCCACCACCTCCCGGCTTCATAAATGTTTTTTATTTCTTTGTCAAAACTTAGGTATCCTTGGCTGTGTGAGATAATTTTTGGATCCTCTGTTCTAGTCCACTAGTCTACTCTTTGCTTTTGTGCTAGTCCCATTTATTACTACAACTCTGTTGTATGATTTGAAATTATATATTGGGATACTTCCAATAATGTCCTTTGTACACAGGACATATTTGCCTCTTATAGGTCATTTGTGCTTCCATACACATTTTAAGATATTGTTCTAGTTATTTGAAGAATGTCAAATTTTGAAGGTGATCATATAAACTTCTAGATAGCTAGTTTTTGTATGGCCATTTCCCCAATACTAAATCTGCTAATCCAAGATGAGTGTCTTTTCATCTTCTAGTGTCTTCTTCAATTTCTTTCTCTAATGTTCTGTAACTTTCATTGTAGAAGCCTTTTACCACCTCAGCAAGATATGATGATTAA
Organism: Lophiomys imhausi; assembly: GCA_907164525.1. NCBI lineage: Eukaryota > Metazoa > Chordata > Mammalia > Rodentia > Muridae > Lophiomys > Lophiomys imhausi. The sequence goes on along the minus strand of CAJQZJ010004856.1, from coordinate 6,017,067 downwards.
TCTTCACTGTCAGCTTAAATGGAGTTTGAATCACCTAGGAGCTGCACTTCTGTGTCTGTGAGAGTGTTTCCAAAAAGGTTTGAGAATGGAAAACATACCCAGAATGAGGTCTGTGTTATTCCGTGGGATAGGGTTTAGGCTGAATGAAAATGAAAAAGTGAGCTGAGCACCATCATTCACCTCTCTGCTTTTTGATTGTAGATACAGTGGGACCAGCCACCTCACATTCCTGTTGCCATGCTTCCCCATTATGATGGACTGTATCCTCACACTGTGAGCCAATACAAAACCTTCTTCACTGAGTTGCTTTTGTCAATTATCTCTTAACAACAATGAGAAAAAGAACTAACACACAAGGTTTATTCCTAAACATTCTTTTTTTCTGTGACTGGGATTGCTTTCCTGATTTCTCAACAGGTTGTATATTGGTATGTGGAAAATCTATTATTTTTGTATGTATTCTGACTGTGTTGTGAACTTCTTGGGTGAATTTGTTTATTGGATGTAAAAGTCTTCTGGTATAAATAAGCCCAAGCAGCTACAGATATCTGAATTGCAACAAATGTGTTACCGGTCTTCTTCTGGAACATGTTCAATGAGCCTCTGAAAATAAAATTCATTCTGCAGCTGTGTCTATTTGCTCTGGGGTGCAGTTTCACTCTGAGGCCCCTTTTGTTGAAATTGCATCTGCATGAGCCATTTATGGTGTGAGAGAGGGCTATTGATTTATTATATTGAGGTCTATCTTCAACCAGGAATGTTTGGCACTTAAAAAATTAAATGAAGGTTTGACATCTGACATCTTTCTTACTAACAGCATTAAGGAAATATCACTTATCTGTAAGTAAAAGTACCAATTCCATTTCCTTAATCCAAGACTATTTCATTTCTTTCTATACAGTAAAAACATCTAGATAAATAACTCATCTTTCTATCTTGATGCTTTAGCAGATATAGATTGTCCCATCAACTGAAAGAGATTATTGTTTTGAACTGATTTCAAGGATGGAAAAGATATTTAAGTAAAAATTATTTATGTTACACATAGTGTCTATTTCTTTATTCATCATATACAATTTGCCACAGAGATACTACATTTCAGTGACTTCTGGTAAATGTTTGTTGTTGAAATGTGTTTATGTATCTTATTAGATTACCTTAAAAGGTATAGCGGAGAAATGACTGACATGGTTGGTCATCTCCTATATTCCTACATATCAGGTCTCTCTATTGGCCACAGGTCTGATTCTGGCTGCTTCCATTCTTCTCCAAGCAGTATGTTAAAACTGATAGGCTCGAAATATTCTAGACGATGGCTAAAGGAAAGACAGGAAGAAATTGAAATGAACTATGCATTTGTGAAATAGTGATCCTATAGAGCTCTTTGTTTTGTCACACTGGTGGTAGTACAACATTCTATTTTAAGAAATAACAAATGTTAAATGTATTTTCTATGTAAAATTTTGTCATTGAAGTTAACAAATACTCAGTTATGAAAACATTCACCTATATTTCAAATCGGTCTTCTTCAGTTCTGCATGTAGTTCCCTCATAGCTCAAGGGAAAAATAAATACCAGCTCTCAAAGAGCTCATTAAAGTGTCTGGTAAGAAACATGAGGACCTGAATTCAATCCTCATAATACATGTAAAAATGCCAGGAGTAGTGGTGCGTGATTCGAATCTCAGTGCAGGGAAGCCAGAGACAGAATGAGGCCTGCAGCTCAATGGTTAGCCAGCCTACTCTTGTTGGCAAGCTCAAAGCAGTGAAAGACTTTGTCTCAAATGAGGTAGACAGTATTTCATAAGAATGACACATGAACTGGACTCTACCTGCATGTGCAACACACACACACACACACACACACACACACGAGAATGCACACACACACAAAATCAATCTCATTCTAGCTGTAAACCAATCATAAGGTCTTGCCTATGTTCTTATATTCAAACTTTGATAAGTTCTGGCTCATATTAAAGGACAAATTTGTGTTACTTCTTTGCCAAAGTAAAGGAGACTATCATAGAAGGGTGATGATCTTGTTTTCATCCCAGAAAAACCACAATTGTCCTCAAGTGTTTTCTTGTGGCTTAGTGGGCAAAGAAACACTTTCACCTGTGCTTCAGAAAAGCTCTGAGCTATGAGAAATTGTTCTGCCATGCTTCCACAGGAAGGTACTAGCAAGTGAGAAGCCAGAGTGGCACATCCCCTTAGTATGATCGCTCTCAGTCAGTGGCACCTAGATTTCTATTTCTTCTAGCCAGGATTAACCAGTTTAGAGTTATATCAGTAAATCTCAGAGTAAGATGCTAAGAAAACAGTGAAGGAAGTGGCACAAAAAAGGAGAAAGTCAGGACTGGGAGAAAAGCAAATGCAGATGTTCAAGTGTGTCAAGCAGAATACAGGCAACTGCTAGAAGAGATAAAGGGGAAAGCATGAAAAATTAAACATGGAGAAGGAAGATAGTATCATACCCTAAGGGTAAAAAGTCAGGAATATCTAGCAACTATGGTGTTGCCCACTAGAATGTCTCTGCTAGGCTCTGCTAAACAACCAGACTGACTAGTGCTGACCACACAGGAGTCCATTCAGAGACAGACAGCAGGAACCAAAGGTTGCTCCAGTAGAGTACTGTTCTTTCCTTCTTAATGCATGAAGCATTCAGAAGGCTCATCAAGAATTATATTCTTCCTAGATGACAGTTTCAGATGCTAGGAGATAAATCTCAAATAGGACAAGTGTTGAAAGTACCTTGGCTTAAATGTCTGCTGCCTCTCAGGAGCCATGACCTCTGACAACCATTCTTAGGGCATAAACTCAAGAGTCCCACAGATAACATAACAGTTAGGGAGAATCCCTAAGCCACACTGTCTCCATCGTACATTTATAGTTCATTCAGAATTACTTAATCTATATGTCACTTACCAACTGAGAAGTCATTTTATCAGAAGCAAGTTTGCCTAGAAACACAGTTGATACTATTATTCTAATGAAGCAACCAAGAAAACAGATCTGACTAACTATAAGTTCTTTAGTAACAAAGAAAAGGGCTTATAACCCCTCTATCCACACTACAAAGCATAGATCTCTCTGGCTATTTTATCTAGGAAAAGGATCATAAATTAATTTGAAGCCATATCAGTATCAGCTGATGTAGCAATCACTAACATTCTCATACAACTATGAAAGACTAAATGCTTTGCTAACAGTAATGAGATGGTCTATCCTGGTCAAAAGTTGAGTATCATGAGGGAACATAGGGTCCTTATTATGTACTGACATTTACATCATCATCAACCACCAAGTGTTACCCCTGCTCTACCAAGAACTGATTTCCCAAAGCTCTGAATTAGAACACACCTTTACGTGTTTCCTACTTACAAGTCAGGTGTTTGTCCTTGGTACACTTTATGAGGTGGTACAGGATAAAGGGCTTCATAATTTCTTCTATCATTTGATCCATGAATTGCAAATGAGTTGAATCGTGTCATATTTGGTGGGAAATAGTTCCAAGGAAGATAAGCTTTGCCTTCCCAGTTAGTCTCTCCTCTGGACACTTTGAATGATAACGCAAGCTCTTTCTATTAGAAAGACAAAAGGAAAGTTCAAACTTACATTGTAGACATACAAGTTGTGCATTAAAAGATTTTTTTCATATGATTATTTACTCACTTTCCAAACATTTCTTCTTCCAGAGAGTAAAAGAACTAAATGCTGTCCATGGCTGTCAAAATTAAGATTCCTCATGAGCGTTAGAGAAAAAAAATTATCTTCTGTGGGCCCTGCACTTCCTATATACTCAGATATATTTATCCCTCTCAGGTCTCTGAGATGGTTGAAGAATAGATAGCTAGAGTCTCAGAGTTAAATTTTGAGTTGTTTAGGAATCAAGAGGGCGTTCTGGATCTAAGAAGATGTTTTTAAAATAGTGATGCAAGTTAGTATGAAAGCTGAGTCAGATATAGAACTTTAAAATCATGGAGATGGTTAGATGGTAGAATGTTAAAGTCAGGGGCCAAATATGTATGAACTGGACATTGGGAATGTATGCTAAGCAATATAACTCTCATAATTGTGGCCTATTTATTTCAGTTGTTTTGTACTGTATTTATTGTTATAAGAGAAAGAACCATTTGTTGGACTGAAAAAAAAAGAATTATGCATTCGGGGGGAAGGGTGAGAGGGTAGGAGGGTGGGGCTGGGAGGGGTGGAGGGAGAGGGCTGTGATGGAGATGTAACTTGAAGTAATAAATAAACATTAAAAAATTATCTTCTTGTTTTCTTTTCTATCTGGAGTGTGTGTGTGCTTGTAGCTAAATTTCCAAATAACTAAAAAGAGCATTACAATATTGGATAACCATAGGGAGAGCCAGTATGTCACATTAATTAGAAATGACACCTTTGGAATTACCATTTCCCAAACAAGTGCTGGCAAATTACAGCACTTCACTGGCTCACACTACTTTTCTTTTTTATTTTTTTTATTTTTTATTTCTTCAAGCTACATCTCAATCGCAGTCCCCTCCCTATTCCCCCTCCAGTCCCTCCCTCCCACCCTCAACCCCCCATCCTCTTCCCTTTTTTTTCTTTTAAGTTTAAGGTATATCTTATTTCCCCCTACAGTTTCTCCTTTCAGTCCAACAAATAGCTCTTTCTCTTATAATAATAAATACCATACAGTACAACAGAGGTAATTAGGCCACAGTTATGAGGGTTATATGGCTTAATGTACATTCCCAATGACCAGTCCATATGTATTTGGTACATGACTTTAACATTCTACTATCTAAACATCTCCATGAGTTTAAAGTTCTATATCTGACTCAACATTCATACTAATTGCAACACAATTTTAAAAGTATCTTCTTAGATGTATAACACTCTCTTGACTCCTAAACAACTCAAAATTTAATTATGAGACTTTATCTATCTGTTCTTCAATCACCTCAGAGACCAGAGAGGGATAAATATATCTGATTTTATTGGAAGTACAGGGTCTGCAGCTTCCCAAACTAAGAAATGACATACCAGTGGCTGCCTGGACAGTTCCCATTTTCTCTCCATACATTACAGCATCGCTCTTCAGTTGTTTGGCCCCGCTTCTCTGACAGACATTGATTGTAGAGAAGGGGTTATGAAGGACTTACCTACCCTGTCTTGGCAGAGCTAGGCTGTCGACTTACCTGCTTCCAGGTTTTGTCCTTTTTGGACAGCATTCTGTCTACAGTGGCTCACACTACTTTTCATGTTCTTTACCCAGTAGCAATTTCACTGGCCCCTGCTTTTCATATTCTTTACGTATGAAATTATGTAAAATACTTCATTTGGTTAGAAAACACAACATATGAAAAAAATAGAGAGAACAGCATGATAATCATGATGCTTGGAGTTTAAAATAAAACCAGCTGCAAAACTAAAGCACCCCGAGGAAAGCTAGAGCCAACTTCCAGTTCTTATTCTAACGGCTTAACTAAAGGTTCTTTCTGTAGGAAAACTTCCTTCAGGCTCATTAACTAGGTAGAAAATGTAACATAAAGACCAACCAAAGCTAGTCAACAAGGCAGGCACAAACTTTAGCCTGTAGACATTTTTCCACACTGCTGTCCTTGAACAGTCTGCCATCTATTTTTCAGCTTTCTACCACTGGTTCAGGCACCAATGTCAAATTTGCACAAATACAATATATTCTCAAAATGAAATTCTAATGGGAATGAATAAGTTGGATTATCTGAGTCAGTAAGAAGCAAAAGATTGCCTGTATTTACATGAAGTAAAATTTCTGCCTCTGGAATTCTATCAAACATTTCTACCCAGATGGTCCTTTGTGAACTTTTGAGGGAGGATTTCCTCCAATAAAGTACTCTAACAAAAGACAATTAATCATTTCCATTTAACAATCTTCTGATTAATTTTACTGTTTTTATGGAGCTTCACGAAGATCTTATGATGTATAAAACTTCTTGCAAATTAAAACAAAATGTACTTGCTGCTTTCCTAACTATTAATTAACCAGTACAGGAATTGACTACCTAAGGTAAAACCATGATTGTTGATTATTAACTATCCTGATGTATATGCTGATGAAATCAAACTACCCTGTGGATTCTATTTAGAAAAAAATTTGTACACATTGGCTACCATGTAGTTTCGCAGAAAACAAACAGGGAAATAAATAAACTGAATAAACACACACACACACACACACACACACACACACAGAAAAAGCACAAGAAACACATACACACAAAGACTTGAAAGATGAAAAAAAAAAACAAGCCCAAAAGAGCAACATGAAACAATAAAATAAGTAAATAAATAAGTAATCTATCAAAATGCCATTAAATTTATTTTCTGTCAGTCATCTATCTTCTGCTGGACATGGGGGCTGCCGTTACATGTGATTTTCATACCCAGTGAGATGAAAAAAAACTAACTTCTCCTTTGCAAGTGGATGGGAATTGGCGATATTGTGTTGGTTAGAGATGGGAGCTCTCCTTTATTTCTAAGTAGTTAATATACTAATAGTTCAAATATATAAAGTAATGATTTGTTTATAGTGTTTTCACTTTCTAAAAAAACTGTTATTAAAAATCATTTATATCATCAGATATATTTGTCCCTCTCAGGTCTCTGAGGTGGTTGAAGAATAGATAGCTAGAGTCTCATAGTTAAATTTTGAGTTGTTTGGGAATCAAGAGGGTGTTCTAAGAAGATGCTTTTTAAATTGGGATGAAAGTTGAGTTGGATATAGAACTTTAAACTCATGGAGATAGATCGACAGTAGAATGTTGAAGTCAGGTGCCAAATACATATAGACTGGACATTGGGATTGTATGCCAAGCCATATAACTCTCATAATTTTGGCCTAATTACCTCTGTTGTTTTGTATTGTATTTATTATTATAAGAGTAAGAGCCATTTGTTGGACTGAAAGGGGGAGCTGTTGGGGGGAAAAGATATATCTTAAACTTAAAAAAAAAGGAAGGGGAGGGGTGGGTTGAGGCGGAAGAGGGTGGGAGGGTGGGACTGGAGGCGGGGTAGGGAGGGGATTTCAATTGAGATGTAACTTGAAGAAATAAAAAATAAAGTAAAAAAAAATCATTTATATCAATAAATCAAGAATCACATCAACATAATACACTCAGACATCTAGGAGATTATATACACACACACACACACACACACACACACACACACACACACACACACATATATATATGTTCTAAACATAAACTCTAAATGTATGCATTGTACAAGACAATAAACAGAGATTTAAATTTGAATTCAGTTAATATAACCTCTTCTTAGCTGAACTGAGTGATATTTACTACAATCATACAATTTATAACTAGAAACAAATGTGTTCAAATCACATAGTAATGGTTAAGAAAAATAATTTATACTTACGGACAAAGCTCAACTTCTAAATATTGCTCAGTTGTATCATTCAAGAAAAATGCTTCCACAACTTATGGAAATAAATTGGACATGGGAAACTTTATTTTGAGTAAGCAGTAAATAATTTATTCCTTTAGAATAAAAAGTGAATTACTAAGTTTTTTAAATCATCATAATAACCCCATTAGGAAAGAGCAAAACAAATACATAGAGTAGAGAAGAAAAGCATAGGAAATAAGCTATCCACAATTTCTTCAAGATGTGGGGAGAGTGTGGATAGAGGTTGAGAGGGCTGGAAGAGAGAAGTGAAATTGGTGTCGGGGGCATCTCTGGGACAAGCTGGAGACTTGGGACAGGGGAGGCTCCTGGGAGGATATGGAGGTGACCCTACCTGAGACTCCTAGCCGCAAGGTATGCAGAGACTGAAGTGCCACCTCCTGTAGCCAAGCAGGACTTCCAGTGGAAGGAGAGGGACAACAACCCACCCACAAAACATTTGACCCAAAATTTGTCCTTCCTACAAGAAGTGCAGGGATAAAGATGGAGCAGAGAGATTGAGGGAATGGGCAACCAATGATTGGTCCAACTTGAGATCCACCCCATGGGAAAGAGTAAACTCCTGACACTATTAACGATACTCTGCTATCTTTGCAGACAGGAGCCTTAGCATAACTGTAATTTGAGAGGCTTCATCCAGCAGATAATAGTAGATGCAGGGACCCACAGCTAAACATTAAGTGGAACTCAGGGAGTTTTGTGGAAGAGATAGGGGAAGGATTGAGGGAGCCCGAAGGGTCAAGGACACCACAAGAAGACCTACAGAATCAAATAACTTGGGCCCATGGGAGCTCACAGATATTGAACCACCAACCAAAGAGAATATATGGACTTGACCTAGACCCCCTACACATATGAAGCTTATGGGTGGCTTGATCTTGGAGCAGAGACTGTCTCTGACTTGGATACTGTGGCCTGTCTTTGGATCCCTATCCCCTAGCAGGGCTGCCTTATTTGGTCTCAGTGGAAGAGGAGATACTTAGTCCTAGTGCAACTTGATGTGCCAGGGCAGGTTTGAAAAAACATTTTCATGCTTAGGGAGGTGAGGGGACAGCTTGGGGAGCTGGTTCTGTCCTACCACCATGTGGGTTCTAGGGCTCTAACACAGGTCATCACTGAGGGGTGAGGGCAGGGAAATGGGAGGGAGGGACTGAGAGCAGAGGAGGAAGTGGGGCTTCGATTGGGATGTAAATTGAACAAATAAATTAATTAATGAAAGGAGCTGGAGAGATGGCTCAGCGGTTAAGAGCACTGCCTATTGCTCTTCCAAAGGTCCTGAGTTCAATTCCCAGCAACCACATGGTGGCTCACAGCCATCCACAATGTGATCTGGTCCCCTCTTCTGGAATACAGGTGTACATGCAGATAGAGCACACGTATGCATAAAATAAATAAAATAAATCTTTAAAAAAAATTAATTAATGAAAAAAACAAGTCTGCCGTAAATTAAAAGGAAATATAAAGCCTAGTGATTGTGAGGCCATAGGGAAATCAACATTTCTACATAGATGGACTCTGGGCCAGTTATATTTTTCTTGGAATTTATCCCAAGTAGACAAGAAGAAAAAGAAATTAAGTACAATTCTACCCATCAGAGTATAACTCAAAATACTAGAAATGAGGAAGTGGGTGGGAGGGTGGGACTGGGAGGAGAGGAGGAAGTGAGTATGGTAATTGGGATGTAAAATAAACAACCATAAAACTAGAAATGATGATATAAGCATCTATCTCTTCTTATATAAAATTATCTTCTGGTGAATAAAGAAATCACCTATTACTCAGCAAAACTGACTAAGTTACAGAATGCATGCATTTCATGTAATAGAACACAAAGGTGCCATTAAAATCAAGGACAGAACAATATGTATTGGCATAATAAGACTTCCATGATATTTACAGGTTGTCTAATGAGCAGTAACTAAATGTATGAGCCACTAACCAAATGTACATGAGATTTAAAATATGTGTATGTATGTGCATGTGGGTATGTCAGGGGTTCCCTGTCTACAACATAGGGACAACAAATATGACTAGGGTGGGGGCAATGTGATGGCTCAGCAGATAAAATCCTTGCTACCAAGCCTGATGACCTGTGTTAGAGCCCCAGAACCCACATGGTGGTAGGACAGAACCAGCTCCCACAAGCTGTCCCCTCACCTCCCTAAGCATGAAAATGTTTTTTCAAACTAATTTTTAAAAACCAATTTTATAGTTAAAAAATACTGATTATCTGTAACTGGTAGTCTTTTTTATTATTATTTCAGTAATTTCCTGAGCATTAATGGCTTTAAAAATTAGTTAATTGTGAATATAGTGCATCTTTCTTGTAAATAATTACAACAGCATAAAATATATGAAGTAAAAACCTAAGTCCTTTTCTTTCTACTTTGGTCTAAAACTTGCTAGACCTTTTCTAGGATTCTATAAATGATATATATTACCTATTAAGATTTTTAAAAAATAAATATGAAATCATACTTGAGTATAATTAGCTTTTTTGCATTAAAAACTTTTAGCTGAGGAGGAAATTTAAATTTTCATTTAGAGAAGTAGACAGATCATTCTGGCCTCAAAGTGAAAAACAGACTTAGGAAAAAAGATTACTTGGAAGGAAATTCTGTGCTAATCAAGTTAATAAATCCAAATATACTGAGTGACAAATCTTGGGGGAAATTCTTAATTTCTATATAATGTAATGTTTTACACCTACAGGGGCATCATGAACAGTATTTCAGAAATCTGCAGTCTGATGAGGATATAGTACGAGACGGTCAGAGAATAAACCTGAAACCATTTAATTTCCTGCTGTGTCTTTTGGTCTTAATTTGATAAGTGATATTACTTGATAGCAGAAAGTAAATATTAAATCTCACATTGACAGTATTTCTCCAGTAAGTAGCTAAAATTCCATACAGGAGGCTTTTAAGGTAAGGATGGCAATTTAAAGATTCTCAAAAGACAAAATGGGTATTATAAGCTCCTTTTAGAGCAGATGACATAAGTAAAGGAAGGAAATGTGGTAACAACACAAACATGTGGGTTTTGGTTGGACCTCCCATTTCCCTCTGTTCTGCTTGTATACTGGAGCCCCATAGGTAACGGGAGGAAAGTCAGAATGACAGATGGTTAGGCAAGATCAGAGACTGCACGTCAGTTATTCAGAAGCATATTACCTCCTAATGGCAAGATAAAATAATAGCTCTCTGAGAGATTATTAGAAAAAGATTTATATTTGTAATAAAATACAGTACTTCCACTTACCTTCATAATTCCACAGTTCACTGAAAGGCTTTCCTGGTTCTCCAAGAGGGGCTGGAGGATCATTAAAAAATGGAGCACTAACTTCCATCTTCACTCCCTTGTCACCTGGACTTAGCCTGATACACACTGGCTCATGCTTCACTGGAAAACCATCCCAAGTGTATTCAATTTTAAAATCCATCTAAGAATAAAATTTAAACAAATATGTTAACAACATATAACAGTTCTCTTTACTTAAAAATGAAATGAAAATTGAAACAGAAGACAAAAAGGCAATAGAGTGACAAGCACAAGATCCTAGGAGTCAAGAGGCCATCTGGGCTGTGACACATTATAGACTCTGAATTCTATTCCAAAATACAATTGGAGCTTAAAAGCTTCATGACTTTGAGTCTTGATGTAACTCTGCTTCTTTGTGTATGCAAAAAAATCATTGTAAATGTTAGGACTAAGTCTACTGCAGAAATTGTAAATGTACTTAACTATATGAGCTTATGTATTCTCCACATTTAGCCAAGATTTAATCCTTTCTGTAAAAAATAAATATATCCATCTCATTAGTACACATTTGTTTTTGACAGATGTTAACATTATGTGAATGTGTGTGCACGCGTGTGTATGTCTGTGTGTATCGATTCATAATCAGTAGATGTTTTTCCATTTTTTCTTAGCATTCATTAATTCTACAAAATGATGGGTTTTACTATGATATTTCATACATGTGTATCATATACTCTGATCATCTTTAATTCCCTATGACTATATCATGTTCCCCCTCTTAATGTTCCCTTTTTCTACTTGAGAGAGACAGCTAACAATAAGGGCCATTTGAGGGGTAGTATAAAAACTTAATACAATAGAAACTTCCTAAATTTTGTATATATATAAAAGCAATCTAAATAAAATAACCAAAAAATGGGAGAGAAATTCCCAACTGGCCATCTCTTGTCTCTGAATTAAGCTTCCAGTATTGGAAGTGAGTTACATCTAATTGAGTGGTTGGTGAAAGGGGTCCCATGGGAATCTCCAAGTAAACCAGGCTGTTGCCAAGACTAAAGGGTGCTCTCCACAAACTGACAGCAAGACTCCACTGCTGAAGACAACACCTGTACAACTCCCCCAACGTGTAAAAGTCAAGCTAGTGCCTACATAGAGCCTTCACCCCTATGTTCTAGAATCTTGGGTACAGGAAGAGGTACTCTGCAGGCTACCAAAAGAGAAATGTAAACAGCAACCTGGCCACAGAACCTTTGATCTACAATGGTGCCCCACCTATAAGATATGCTAGGACAATGGTGGCCTATATTGGGAGTAACCAATACCTGATTTGGCTGAAGGCCCACTCCAGAGATGGAACCCACAACTAACACTGCTTAGGTGGCCAAGAACCTGGGACCAGATAGGCCACGGACCTAGAGGAAAGCCAAATACTATTGTTCACTAAGAAATATAGCAATATAATGAGTCCTAACAAAATTCTGCTTTACCCATACATCAGTGTCTCACTCAGGCATCATCGGAGAAGCTTGCACCTGCAGTAGATGGAAAGAAATACAGAAATTCACAACTGAATAATGCTTAGAGAGTGGGAGACCTTGGAACACCCAGTCCAAAAGGAGATGTCTCCATCAAAGATGTTTCGCCTCAGGGTGCAGGGAACTTTATAAAAGACACAAAAAGATTGTAAGAGCCAGTGAGGGTAGAAGACATCAAAGAAACAGAGCCTTCAAGCACAACAGGGACTGATACACATAGAAATTCACAGAGAGTAGCAGCATGCATAGAGTATGCACAGATTAAGTTAGATGCAGTTCCAGCACTGAGATGAGGAAGTGGACATGCTCTCCCACCCCTAACCAAAAAGCTCTTTCCAAATAACAATTGTTCGCAAAGAAAAAGTTAGTTTTCTCCATTGGAGTCTCAATGAGTATACAAACCACTCTTAAGGACAGGCCCAGTAGTGGAGTAGAAGGCAAACGCAAAATGAACTCAATAGTATTTGGAAAGAATTTTTTGTCTCATGATATTTTTTGGCTGGGTTTTTATTTTTATTTTTACTGGTCTTTTGCTTCTATATTATGGTTTGTGATTGTGTGGGGTTTCTTTTTTGGGGGGGGTTCTGTGTGTCTCTGCATGAGTACGTGCTTTTCATACTTCTGTTTATTTTTTTCTTTTTCCCTGTTTGTTTGGGGTTTTTGTTTTGTTTTTCTTGTATGTTTTTCCAAAGAGAGAGAAAGAAGTTGTAGAGTTGGATGGATAGGGAAGTGGGAAGGATCTGGGAGGAGATGGGGTTGAGGAACTATGATTAGAATATATTATATGGGAGAAATCTATTTTCAGTTTTAAAAAAGTAAACTCACATACAACCAAATCTCTCAACTCCATTAGTCATTTCCTGAGACTTGACCCCCCCCACTGTCTTTCAGTTTCTTTGCATATAGGCAGATGGAATAGAGACATCTAAATTGTCCATGGCCTTCCTTACCTGTAGTAAAGCTCCCTGCCATTCTGTATCACTGCTGTATTGTTCCACTTCGATTCACATAACTTATACTACATGATATATGTATGTATTATCTCCCAGCCTAAGCTAGAATGCTTGAACTCGGAGCTATTTATATGTCAAGTGAATACTGTTCTAGTGTCTACAGCTAAAATTCTGAGTGCACGGTTTTAAGCAGAAGAAACCTACTGTGCCACTAGCATCACTCTATTGTTAAAAGCTATGTATGTATTGGTATAATGAGACATCTAAGTCACACTCTCTTCCCAAGGCTGGGGAACATTAAGGAAGAATGGAGGAAAGATTGCAAGAGCCAGAGATCATGGAGAACAGGAGTAAAAATATAGTACTGCTGTATTCATAAACTCAAAGTAGCTGTGGCTGTGTGCAGAAGACTATGCAAGATAAAGCCAGTCAACATTTTAACACAAAGAAGATAGCAATTCAAATGCTCCCAACCCCTAGCTGAGGAGCAATCGACAGTTGATGGCTTTTAGGGGAAGGAGAGTTAGTTTTCTTTAAGGGTATGGCCCCTGGTAGGTCAATTTAGATCCAAGAGATGGCCCATATGCATGAATGTATTAACAGCACAAGCCAGATGCAGTGATTGTTTGAAAACAAAACAACAACAATAAAAAACCATGAATCTGGGAGGGGGCAATGAGTCTGGAGTGGGTCTGGGAAGAGTTAGGGGGAAACGTACGACCAAAGTCATTGTATGCATACATAAAATTATAAAAGGATAAAATATATTATGTAATATATACATATATACGTGAATGTTATGTATATATTACATTATAGACAAGCATTATATATAATGTACAGCTGTAAATATGCAGACAGTCTTTAATGTATACATGCATATATGAAAATGGCTGCAAGTGTGAGTATAGTGGAACATTCAGAAAGGGGGCTTAGAGTAATATTAAGAGATGAGGAAAGACAAAATGCAGACAAAAGGACTGAAGGAGGATATAAGCTAATTGTTTTTCTAGCTTCAGCTCTGTCATAGTCTTTTTTGTTGTTGTTGTTTTGTCTTGTTTTTTTTTTTATGGTGGAGACATGCATAAAAATGTAATTGATAATGAAGGGGAAAACCCCGAATGAAGATGCACCAATTCAGAGAGGCCACTCTGAGTGTACTGAAGTTACTGCACTGCAATGCGGGGTTTGGGAGTTGCGTCAGTGCTTGCTTGAGAGGCTGCCTTAAATTTAGTTATGTGATAAAAATTTTAATGAATAATTTGAAAATATTTTAGAGCCAATTTAAGGCTAAATCTCTTAAATAGCACTGTGGTGAAACATTACAGAGTCAGAATTAATATTAATTACAAGGTGTTCACTATCCTACTCCACAACTTTATCATCACCTGTTTTGGTTTTCTTAAAACAATGTAGTTAATCGGTAGTTTTCACTTTTATGTTATCTTCTCCAACTTACACTTTTAAAAGAGTTAAAACTTCAATTGTTTTAATTTCTATATAAAGAAATCAAAAGAGGAACAGACTCCTGGAGCATTCACTGAAGAGACCAAAAAAAGAAGTTTAAAAGAAATGTTAATGAGTGTTTTTTTCAATAAAACGATTTTTGAGAACAACTTCCAGGTTCCTTCATTTACATTTAAAAAATCCTTAACTTTTCCTCCCTTAGAAACTTTTCAGTTTGCATGTTCAACTTCACCATACATTTCTAAAAGAAATGGAGGGAGGAGGAAGTCGAGTCCGGGGAGTCGGTGGCAGCTGGAGGCAGTAGAAAGGTAAAATGTTTTTAGTAGGAGCTAAGACAGACTTTAAAGAGAAGATCAAAGGACGTACCGAACGAACACAGGCCTGGAAGCTCTTCTTAGTTTGGGGTGGGCTGTGGTCTCTGGCCCAGGTCAAAACTGAACGCTCCCTCTTAGGCTCCGCCCAGATGCCCACACGTCCTAGGAGGAGGGACTTGGAGTTCTGAAACCAGACAAGCCTGATTTTTCAGAGAAAATGTGGAGAGGACACATAAAGGAACATCTGAAGGCTTTTAATCACACCATTGAAATCTAGGCTTTTACTTCTTTATTTAATTATTATAAGAGGGCATGATAATTCAGGAATACAAACATTATAAAACCATTTGAAAATTAACTGTAAATCACATGGAGATTATAACAAAATATGTAGAGTAGCAATTCATTTATTGAAATTAGAGACTATAAGCATTAAAACATTAGACATAATTTATATTACATGGTAGTTAAAGGCTGTGTGTTGGAACCAATCTTCTACACTCAACTCCTTGGTGTGATAAGCTAGCTTTGAAACTTGCTTACTTAAATTCCAACTGCATATATTCTTCCGGTTTGTTTTGCAGAATACTAGGTGTTTGGTGTCAATTATTAAAATTACTACTGAATGGAGTGTGGAGTGTGTCTACACTTCTGTATGGACTGAGGATGAGGTGGGTTGTCAGGGGGGTGTCATTCTCAAATGCTGTTCACCTTCTATTTTTTTAATCTTTCACTAGATATTTTCTCATAGAAAAAAAAAAAAACAAATCTTATTAACATACCAGACCTTATTTTTTGAGATAGTGTCTAACTCTGTAGCTATCAAATTTGCCTGGGATGCTGACCAGAGAGCACTCCTGTCCCCTTATCTTCCTGTCTGTCCTTCTCCAGCACTGGTATTAAAGGGACACCAGGGGCCTGCCTGGCTTTTTATGTGGTGCTGGGGATCCCAAATCAGGAAGGCACTTCATAACTAAGCTATCTCAGGCCCAGGTCATATTTAATGAAACTATTTCAATGCATAAAAATACAATCAATTAAAAAGGCTCTAAAGCCAGTGATAAACTTCATGTGAACATTTTTTATTATTATTACTGTCGTTTCTCCAATTTTTTTTACTTTTTTTTTTTTTTTGAGACAGGGTTTTCTTGTGTAACAGAGTCCTGGCTGTTCTGGAACTCGCTTTGTAGACCAGTCTGGCCTTGAACTCACAGAGATCCGCCTGCCTCTGCCTCCAGAGTGCTAGAATTAAAGACATGCACCACCACGCCTGGCTTCTCCAATATTTTTATTTATTTATTTTGTATTTGTGTACGTTTTAAGCGCTACAGCTCAACAACACTTCTTAAAACTGTGAATGGTTGTTTATGCACCAATGCAAAGTTTTCTTTTTCCTTAGATTTCATCTTTGAAAGTGCCTGCTAGATTTGCAGGCTATCATGAACCCTGACCAGGTGTCTTCTTGAAGCCACGGGGTTAAATATTCGACAACAGCTCTTTTCTAGGAGCAGGAGGGTCACTGATTCCAGACCCAGAAGCGACAGCTCCAAGCTGACTTGAGGGGACCCCTGAGCCACCTCAACCCAAGGTCCCACAGCCCTCCCTGCACAGAGGCTTAGTGTCTGCGAAACCAAGACTCAGGCGGCAACGAAAATACGTATCTACTGCCGGCTCCTGTCACAGTTTTCAGTTTTCATACAAGGAAAAAAACAAAAAACGCCACATTATCTCAAACACTCGCCGCGCCACTGCGGAAGGCGCCAAGCAAGCGACTCAGCCCCCCCCGCAGCCCAGCCGTAGGGACACGCCCACCGCCTGACAGGCAGCCAATCACCTGCCGGGACCCGAGGCAGCGCGATGACGCAGGCGCAGACGCCCGCGTGATGACGGACGCGGCGTCACCGTCTCCAAGGAACGGTCCGGGGCACCGCTTTCAAAGTCGCTGGGCGGGCCGAGTGGACTCTGCGACCGCCCGGGCCTCTCCCCGGTCCTGGCGTCGCCCCTCCGCCCCGCGGTGACGCCGCCGCGGAGCCACGCGCGTCCCAGGGCCGCCGTCCCGCACGGTCAGACGGGAACTCGGCGCCCTCCCTCCGGCCGCGCGCAGCCCCGCGGCCCTCTCCGCCTGCCGGGGTCCGGCCGAGCGCCGAGCGGAGGCTGACGCTGATCGCCTGGGTTCCGCGGAGCGGCAGGCGGGCTGAGCCGCCACGTGAGTGGGATGCTGATGCCTCCGCGCCAGGGCTTGGCTGCCCCGGCGACCCTTTAGCTTTATTTTCCCTCAACAGCGGGAGGCTATTTTTCGGTTTGTTAAAAAGATAATCTCCTCCCCCCCCTCCCCCTGCGAGGAATCGATAAATGTGATGAAAACTCCAAACTAAAATATCGAAATGGCCACAGAAATCGACTTACTGAGAGACCAAAGTAAGCGCCCTGTTCCCTGATGGAAAATTCGTCTGTAAATCGCTATCGTTGACTTATTAATATGTTTTCTGAATGTCAGTTGGATCCCGCCGTGAAAATGTGTAAAAACTTAAAGAAGTCCGCTGCACAAAATGCTTGGTGATGTGCGTGAGATTGTGTATGTACTTAACGAAGCAGAACCGCTGGGAAAGAAATACTTGTGGATTCCTTAATTGTGCAGAGGAATCGGCTAGGCAGGAAATAGGGTTGTTATGCTTCACTTGTGAGCTCAGAAACTCGAGAGCTGAGGGCCAGGAAGAGTTTTCAAGTATGCAGTGACGGACTTGCAGGTACTTCTCTGGCCATTAGTTTAAACGATGTTTGTTGAGTTACCGATTTATTACGTTCCAGGTGCTATAAAAATATAGCTGATTAGGGATGGAGATACTGTCTCCCAAGCTTGTAATTGGCGGAAGGAAGGAGATACCGTAAATACCATAAATACACTGAAATGGCAGCAAATGGTTTGCATCAGTTAAGTAAGTTGGTGGTATTATTGAGTAAACATTGAAATATAATGGAGAATAGCATCTAACACAAATACTGACTATTATGCAGTTATTAAAATATGGCCAGAGGCGATGCCATTTGGACAGAAACGTAACATATCAATATGTGTTTACTGATAAATCTGGTTTAGGTACCCCAAGTGAGAAACATTGAAGGGATTGGAAGTATGCTTTATTTAAAACCAGCACGGTTACCTTGAACAGTATACAGAGGTTTATAGTGGAGTATAGTTTGTTAACTGCAGTCGTAATCATAGATAAGTGCCCTAAGGAGAATGTAGAGATTAAAGGCTGAGAGATTTGAAAGGAAGAGGAAAAGAGCAACTCAGGTTTTTTTCTTGAGCAACAGGGAAGGTTGGAGAAACATGCTGAGGTCCATATTGAAAGCTTTATAGATCAGAAGTTAAGGACATAATGTCTAGATTTGTTTCTGTAAGCATGTTGCCTAGCTCTCACACTGCCCAAGTTTTTTTTTTTTTTTGTTTGTTTGTTTTTTGTTTTTAAATCTTGGGCAACATTCTTAGTCTCTCTGTGCCTCTGGTTTTGTTTTCGTTGTTTCACTTATGAGTTTAAGAACAGTAACTCTATTGAGTTGTGGGACTTAATATGGGGATGATACAAATGAAGCACTTCGCAGAGTAACCAGTAGTACATGTTAAATCCCCCCCACATGACTCTACAGCAATAGCATTATTTTTTTTTTTGGTTTTATTTATTTATTTATTTTGGTTTTTCGAGACGGTTTCTCTGTGTAGCCCTGGCTGTCCTGGACTCAATTTGTAGACCAGGCTGGCCCTTGGACTCACAGAAATCCACCTGCCTCTGCCTCCTGAGTGCTGGGATTAAAGGCTTGTGCCACCATGATGCCCGGCAATTACAGACAACTGTGATCTGCCATATGGGTGCTGAGATTTGAACCTGGGTCCTTTCGAAGAACAGCCAGTGCTCTTAACCACTGAGCCATCTCTCCAACCCCAGCAATAGCATTATTTCTTAGGAAAATAAAAAGTGGGAAAACTCACTCTATAAAGATGGATAACTGGCTCTAATCTGAGTGATGTGAGTCAGGAATTGCATGAATGATTTTTGCTTGGCAGAGGGATATCTGAATTTTGGAAGATGAGTTTTAGAAGAATAAAGTAACCATAATTCTTAGGTAAAAATTGAGTCCCAAATACTAGCAAACCCAAGTAAGGCAATTTATTTTTAACTGAAAACTGAATAGTAGTTCAGTAAAAGACAAGCAGAGTGGAAGAAGAGGTTTCCAAGCACAAGCAGCAAAACCTCAAGGGCTTGAAATTTGTGTATTCAGAAAATGGGAGCATGGAATTGTAAGGTTTGTATGAACAGATGAGAATGAGTGTTGCAGTCTGTGGCCTCCTTTTTCTGTTAACTAGACTTTGTATGACAGTTAAAAATGGAGGTTTTCCTACTAGCCACACCACATAACTACCTGCTAAGATAAAAATGACTGTTGTCCATCCTCCCATCTGTTTTCATATTCTCTACATTGATTTGTTTGTTTTGTCAAGGCAGAGTTTCCCTGTGTAACAGTCCTGGCTGGCTTTGAACTTTACCTGCCTCTGCCTCCTGAGTCCTGGGATTAAAGGTTTGTGCTACCACACCCTTTAATTGGCTTCTTTTGATCTTAATTTCCTCTCTTTGGCTTCATTTGTTTTTTTTTTTCTGTTTGTTTGTTTTGTTTTGAGAAGACCTGGCCTTAGATTCTCTGTGTAGCCCTGGTTGGGTTCAAACTCATAGCACATAAAATACAATAATAAACCTTTAATTTTTTTCAAAAATCCATAAGAATATGTCTATGCCTTCAGGGTACAGGAAGATTTTCTTAGTAGATTTGATTTTTATTAAAAGAAAGTGATACACTAATAAACTTGAGTATTGCATGATACCACCAATGTCTCCATTTACAGAAGCAGCTGGCTAAGCATTTGCATAGTTATGTGCATTTATTTATAACATATATATAGAAAATAAAACAAATCTAGTACATCATTGCAAAGTGAAAAATTCTTGTAATACAGTTCAGTTGGAGAAATGGAAATGACTAGAACCTCAAAAACTTTATAATACCTCTTCCTCAAAGATAGTGAAAGATAACCACTGTCTTTAATTTTATGCCTTAATTTAGTTTTTTCTGTGTTTCAGTTTTAAAGAGTAAGATCGTGAACCATGTATTCTTCTGCGCTTCATCATTCATGATATTTTAAAAAATTATTATTATCACATATAGATAGGATTAGTTCATTTTAATTGCTATATACACTTGGCAGTTTTTAATTAATCACCTATCAATTGTTTTGATGGATATCTGAGTTCCAGCTAGTGAGTCACTAGGAATAATACTATTGCTTTTTTTCTTGTGTTTGTATTTAATTTTAAAGATTGGTGATTTTAAATTTCCATCAGCAATACATGGGAGTTCAGTTTGTTCCACATATTCACCAGTTCTCTGTGATTGCAGGTATGTGTGCTTGTGGAGGCCACAGGATACCTCTGATATCCCTCAGGCTTTGGGCAGTATTTTCTCTCTCTCCTTCCTTCCTTCTTTTTTTCTGTTTTTTTTTTTTTTTTCATTTTTGGACTAAAAGTTGCTAAATAGTCTAGGCTGATTGGCTAGGAAGCCCAAGGACCCTCCTGTCTCCACCTCCCCAACACTGAAATTACAAGACTGCTTCACCAAGGCCTGCTTTTCTTATGTGGACTCTAGGAATTGAAGTAAAGTCCTGGAGCTTGAAGAGCAAGCAGTTTACCAACTGAGCCATCTCCCTGGCCAGTCCTTATTTTTTGCCAATCTTGAATTTTAATTTGTAATCATTTTAATTCATACTTTCCCCGATGTGTACTGAGCCTGAGCTTCTTTTCTGTTAATTGGCCACTTTAGAACACTTTTTGTATACTGAACCTTTTTTTGTTTCTCAACTAACTTCTAGTTCTTTGTTCTAGATATACTACTGTCTTTGACAATTACAGTTTTTGGAATGTCTTGTTTATGGTTTGTGGTTTTACTTTCTTAATGGTTTTGTTTTGTTTGGTTGAATTTTTTGTTTGTTTGGGTTTTTTTTGTTTTGTTTAATTTTGGTTTTTGTTTTTTGAGACAAGGTTTTTCTGTGTAGCTGTCCTGGACTCACTTTGTAGATCAGGCTGGCCTCTAACTCACAGAGATTCGCCTGCCTCTGCCTCCAGATTGCTGGGATTAAAAGCGTGTATCACCATGCCTGGCTTGTTTTGTTTTTGATGAGTGTAAATTCTTAATTATAATATAGTCCATTTTATTTTGTTGGTATTCTTTACTTTAAATGTTTTAATTACTTTCATATTTGCTATAATACTAACACCATGACCAAGGCATCTTAGAGAAGAAATGGCATATTGGGGTTTATGGTTTCTGAGGGTTATAACCATCATGGTGAGGAATGTGGCAGCAGGCAGGGAGGCATGGTGCTGGAATAGTAGCCAGCAGTGTACATCTTGATCCACAAGACAAAGAACACATACAGGAAATGGCTCTGGCTTTTGAAACCTCAGAGCGCACCCCTTCTTGAACAAGGCTCCTCGTCCTAATCCTTCCTAAACAGTGAGCCTGTGGGGCCATTCTCATTCAAGCCACCACAAATGGTTGTGTGTGTGTGCACACTTTAATTTAAAAACTCTTATACTATCCTAACATTATAGAAGTATTTCTTGGTTCTCTAATACAAATTTATTATTTTATATTTATATCTACCGTTCATTTGAAATTAATTTTTATGAATGATATTAAATTATTTTCCCTCACTTATCTGCCTGACATAGATCCACAAACAAAAAGATTACCGTTTTCCTTCTACCCCTGCCCCATTCTGGAGTACCCCTTTGATCATAATTTATTAACATGTATGTATAAGTGTGTACCATTATATTTCTAAATTCTAAATAACTTTTTAGAATTTTGCTTAATCTTTCATGCGATTTGACTCTTAAATGCTTCCCAAAGGCCGTATGATAAAAGCTTAGTCTCATTTGATGACTTTTGGGAGGTGGTGGAAACTCTAGGTGGTGAGGTGTAGTGGGAGGAAGTAGATGCCTATGAGTTTCCTTGAGAAGAATATATTTTATTCCTTTCCCCTGGCTCTTTCTCTCTGCTTCCGAAATAACATTGATTACTCTGCTACACCACAGTCCCTGCTAGGATATATGATATTCTGTTTTACCCCAGGCCTATAATGATTGAGTCAAGCAACCACAATTCAAAATAAAATTTTTTCCTTCGAGTTATTTTTCTGGGAATCTTATCATAGGCATGGAACACAATACTTCAGTAATTACTATTGTGCTGTGTAAATTATAACTTTATACTGCGTACTGTTATCTGATAGAGCTAGCTTGATCCTCTTGTTCTTCCTTTGTAAAATTGTCTTAGTTCTTTTGCTGGGGTGGGGGGACGACTGACTTTAGCCTTTTTTGTGCTATGCTCTCTTTTTCTTTAGATTTTTCATTTCTACTGATTAATTTGTCAAATGCAAAAAATATTTTTATGGTAAATTAAACAAATCTCTTTTTTAATTTTTTTTTATGTTTATTACTTCAAGTTACATCTTCATCACAGTCCCCTCCCTCCCCCTCCTGGTTCTACCCTCCCGCCCTCTCCCCCTTCTCCCACCTATCCTATTCCTCCAGAATGGAGTGCCCCTACATATCAGCCCCCATCAGTTCAGTAGTCATATGAGGACTACGAGCTTCCTCTTGTACTGGGTGTCTACATGGCAGCTCTACTAGGGCAAAGTGTCCCATTAACAGGTAACAAAGTCTATGTTCCTGTTCCTTTAAGTCTGTTGGTTGTAGGATCATTATCCTGTACTATATGGCTAAAATTCAGTTATAAGTGAATACATGCCATGTGCATCTTTCTGAGTCTGGGTTAGTTCACTCAGGATGAGCTTCTCTAGTTCCATCATTTTGGCAGCAAATTGCATGATTTCCTTGTTTCTGATAGCTGATTTTTTTATCCATTCGTCGGGTGAGGGACATATGGGTTTTTTCCAGTTTCTAGCTATTCCAAATAAGGTTGCTATGAACATAGATGAGGAGATGTTCTTGTGGTTTGGTGAGGAATCATTTGGATGAATACCCAGAAGTGGTATGGCTGGGTCCTGAGGCAGAGGTATTCCAAGTTTTCTAAGATATCGCCAGACTGATTTCCATAGTGGTTGTACAAGCTTGCACTCCCACCAGCAGTGGAGAACTGTTCCCCGTTCTTCACAACCTCGCCAGCATGTGTTGTCATTTCAGTTTTGGATCTTAGCCATTTTGACAGGTGTGAGATGGAATCTCAAAGTTGTCTTGAGTTGCATTTCTCTGATTAAGGATGTTGAGCATTTTCTCAAGTGTCTTTTGACCATTAGAGATTCCTCAAAAATATTTTTCTATAGGAATTTTATACTCCTTTTGTGAAATTTTATTTTGATGATACTAGAAATTGCTATCTTTTATTATTTAAAAAGTTTGTGTTGTCAGTATATACAAATGTGATTAATTTTTGCATTTTGGTCTTGTAACTATTTGGTTTAATAACTATGAAATTTACTAACTGATCTTAAGAGTTTGTGTTCTTTGGAGTAGTCAGCACATATGTACCAGAGTTTGTTTTTTTGAACCTTTGAACCTTCACACCTCTCATTTATTTAACTGCTACACTGTCCCATTAACTTGGACTTTCATTAGAGTGTTGAATAAATGTCATGAAAATTTATTATTTTAACACTAAGGAAATGGTTTTCAACATTTTTTCTAGTAGTTGTGATGTTTACAGTGTTTTTTGTTGTTTTGTTTTTTTTTTAAAGCATTCATTTTATGAAGGAAGGTCCTTCTAGTCATATTAATTTAAATATATCTTGAATTTCATCAAATGTTTGTTAAAAATAAAATATGAAATGATTATATTTTTAATCTTCTTGTTTGTGAGTTTATTAGGTTCATTTCTATTATTTCCTTCATGAGACTTTTTTGAGTCTATTTTACTGCTCTTTTTCTAACTTTTTACACTAGGTTTGTTTCTTTAAGCCTTTTTTTCTAATACAGATTGAACATACCTAATTTGAACATCCAAATTCCAAAATGCTCTAAAATCTGAAACCTTTGAGTGCTGACTTGATAATCGATTTTTGTGGTAAATTGGATTTGGAATTTCCAGACTAAAAGTACTCTAAAGATAAAGTCTATACAATATTGAAAAAAATATGAAAAATTCCTAAATCTGAAAGAGAAAGTTTACTCAGTTTAATTCTAAATGAATGCTATAAGAACTTCTCTACTATTAAGTTATGATTCGTCACAATTTAAGCTATTGTTCAATTCAAAATACTTACATATTTTTGTAACTCTTCCTAAGATGCAAAGGTTATGTAAAAGCAAGTTTTTTGGTTTCGGTATTGGTTTTCAAATTTAGTTTGTTTGGAGGCTCTCTCTATTGCCTGCTTTCTTTTTTCTGTTTTGGTTATTGATTCTAGTTAGTATTCTTATAAGATAATATGCAGGGTTTTTGTTTTTTTTATTCTTCATTTCTTTGAAAGTTATTGAGGCTTTACTCTATTGCCTGTAAATCGTGAAAGATTATGTACTTGCAGGGTAATGTCCTATATACGTTTTTATTTTTAATTTTTAAAAAATTTTCTTTAATTAAAAAAAAATTAAATGTGTGTGTGTCTTGCCTGCATTAATGTCTATGCATGACATGCTGGTGGAGACCAAAGAGAGTGTTAAAATTGTGAGCTACCATGTGAGTCCTGGGAATTGAACTCGGATTATCTGGAAGAATAGCTACTGTTGTAACTGCTGAAGCATTTCTCTAGTGTCCCTTAAAATTTTTCAGTTGTGTGTGTGCGTGTGCGTGTGCGTGTGTGTGTGCGTGCTCGTGAGCCTTCACATATTGAAATACAGGCAAAACACAGAGTATAACATGAGTGTGTGGTTCTGTCCATCTACAATGTTAGTTTTAGAGATTGAACCCCAGTCCTTAGGCATGACAGATGCCTCTAACTGCTTAGCCATCTTGCTTTTCTTGTTTCTTTTTTTGATGTGAATACAGATGTGGCATGTTAATGAGGACTCAGGTTTATTCTGGGCCATCTTTTTCATGGTCTCATGGGCACCCCTGTTGAAATTAGATTCTGTGTCCTACAACTTTTCCTCAGTATAGAATTGATAACTTTTCAGCTAACTTTAAGAATTGTAAAGAATTTGTCTGCAGCTGGGTGTGGTACTGGCTCATGCCTATAGTTGTAGCACCCTAAGGTAAGACAGGACGATTCCAGTGAGTCAGGCTAGCCTGGGATATGTGAGAGTTGTGGGTCAGCCTGAACGAAGCCTTATCTTCAAAAAAAAAAAAAAAAGGAAGGAAGGAAAAACCAAAGATATACAATGCATGTATCTTCCCAGTTCTTTTTAGTTGAAGAAATGGGAACAAAAAGACAATGGAGACTATGTTTTCACTTCTGCCACAAAAGACTGATAATTCAAACTTAGGAAATAAGAAAGATTAGTTCCTTGTAGCTGTCTGTGTTCTATTTGGGAGTCATTATTTAACTTATGAATATAAAAAGACCTAATCTTACATTCTAAAATGATGTGCTGAAATTGATGATTCATTTTATGAGATGCAATCTTAGAGACTAGAAATCTTTCATTGGATATATCAAATAGTAGCTGCTACATTTCTAGTTTTACAAAATAGACTTGCTCAAATTGATTTTATTTTATTTTTTTCAGATGATAAACTAAATGATATTCTTAGGCAGCATCAAATTGAAAAGATTTTCAAAGACGCAAATATGCAGGTATGTGCAATGATTAAGTATAGCAAACTAGATTGAAGTTTGATTGTAAATATATCTACATCAATATGAGTTATTGATTACATGCAATACAAATCCTTGATATAAATTCTACTTAGAATTATTCACATTTGAAGTTGCCTATAACCTTTGAAGTTTTGCTAAAGCTTTGATTCTTGTAAGGGAAAATTTGGTTTTGCTCACTGAAAGTAAGTTCTATGTCTATAGAAATTGCTTTAATTTGGTTTTCTAGCTTTGGAGCTAATGTTATATATGTTAAAGTTGCTGAGATCTGAAATTCATTTAAGCTTTGAAACATGCTAACATGATTTCTCAACTTGTGGCGAGCTGTATAACTGTTTCAGTTCTTACAAATCGTGGCATTATGTCAGAAACTGGGAATGTTGCTTAAGTGTCCTTCATGTGTTAAGCCCTGTGTTTGACTCCTGTCTCCCCATTAAAAAACAAAACAAACAAAACAAAAACAAGAAATTATGACTGAAACATAAACTAACACAAGTAATAATAATATATGCATTGATTTTTAATGTTTATTTCCTGAGGTTTTTTTTTAACTTTAATTTTAGAATTTACCAACAAGGTATACATATCATGTAAATATCTTATAATATAGGTTTGAATGCTTGATTAAGCAGTAACAGCAACAAAAGATGGATATTTGAAGCTCCAGAGCTCTCTAGACATGGTATTGCAGCACATCTGCTGGAACCTATAGCTGGCTTGATCATGAAAGTGTCTTTACCAGTGACACGGCAATATATGCAAGACCACCATCAAATGTATCTGTGTTATACATTGTGATTGTAATTATTAGAAACCTCAGGAGAACAAAGCAACCAGGGACACATCTTTCTTTAACGTTACACAAATTATACCTGCTTTAATTCTTGGTAGGTCTAAGTTCTTTTCTACATGTACAGTTTTTATACTCATAATAAATCTTTATTCCTATCCTTAGTCTTCATGGCAGAATATTGTTTCTGTGTCCATCTCATCTGTAGTCTTCCATATTTGCAGACTTTCATTGCTACATGTCTTATTTTTCACTATGAATTTTACAATGATGGAAAAGAGGTGATGTGATAGCATAAACCAGGTGTTGAGCTCCTTTCTAGCAGTGATACTTATGTCCTAGAACATGTGTACCTCATTTCCTGGGGATTCTTTATCCTTGAAACAGCTTAAAAGCATGGAGAAAAGTAGGACACGGTCTACAGATCCAACCCTGAAGCCAGAAATGGAGTGGTGGGAATAGAGGAGCTGGGGCTACAAACACATGATATGCCAAGAAGTCCTAATAACATACTGGCATTCTTGTGCACAGAGGAAACTGACAGTTCTTGAGAGCCTTAAATCCAGTGTGGGATTTGATATGACAGTGGCTCCTCCTATGTGGTAGGCTAGCGTTGGAGAAGAGAGCAGTTGCATTGCTCTTCTTATCCAAGAGCCCTGTAGACAGGTACTACCTTGAGAAGAGCCTATTATTTGAAACTGAACTTTCTAGAGATGCTAAAATAAGGAGCAGCCATAAGTTGTGTAGCTTGTGGAATAGAGCCTGGTAGAAGATGGGCAAGAGAGGTAGCAGGGGCTGGAGCATGGGGAGCAGGCAGACACAGATGTCTAAAAAATTAAGGAGCACAGAGGTCAGGCTGTGGAGGACATGATGGATTGTGGCTCCCAGCCCCATGGTGAGGAGCCAGTCCTGTAGCCTATGGATTACTAAACTCATGGATCCTAGATTACTTGGCCTCTGGAGCTGCATCACTGCTGCCTGTGGCTGGCTACTGGTAGTACTGAGAGCCTTCAATTCAGATTCAACAGTTCACTGTTGTTTTAGCGCCATCTACCAACACTGTTTGACTGCTGGGCAGTGTGTGAAAGCCAGAGAATGCTGCATCCCTTCTAGTCTCCCACAACAGTGTGAAACTTAGTGCTCTAGTACTTTGCCGACTCTCTAAAGACACCCCTCCTCCATTTGGACTTTGGTCACCCTTTGGTGCGCAAACTGTGGAAGCCCTGGAGTTAAAAGAAATCTATCTAGTAGGTAATAAGCAAAACAATAGAATAGGATTTTTATACCATCATCTCTCTATAGTACATAGGTTTTTTTTTAATACTTTATTTTTTTTTCTTCAACTTACATCTCAGTCACAAACCCCTCCCTATTCCCCCTTCCTATCCCGCCCTTCCACCCTCTTCCCCCCAGAAGTTTCCCCTTTCAGTCCAACAGATGGTTCCTTCTCTTATAACAGTAAGTATTATACAAAACAACAGATATAAGTATGCCACATTTATGAGAGTTAAATATGGCCCAGTATACCTTCCCAATGTCCAGTTTATACATATTTGGCCCCTGACTTTAACATTCTACTATCTAACCATCTCCATGAGTTTAAAGGTCTATATCTGACTCAACATTCATACTAACTTGCAACACACTTTTAAGAGTATCTTCTTAGATCTATAACACCCTCATGATTCCTAAACAACTCAAAATTTAACTATGAGACTCTAGCTGTCTATTCTTCAACCACCTCAGAGACCTGAGAGGGATAAATATATCTGCTTATATAGGAAGTGCAGGGCCTGCAGCTTCCAAAACTAAGAAAGAACATACCAATGACTGCCTGGACAGTTCCCAATTTCTCTCCATACATTCCTGCATCAGTCTTCAGCCTTTTGGTCCTGTTTCTCTGACAGACATTTGTTGTAGAGCAGGGATTATGAAGGACTTACCTACCCTGTCTTGGCAGAGCTAGGCTGTCGACTTCCCTGCTACCAAGTTTTGTCCTTTTTGGACAGCAGTCTGTCTGCAGTTGGAGCAAGGGGTTTTTTCATGCCAAGAGATAGGCTTGCCATTAATTCAACCATCTTACAGTGGAGGTTCTTCGATGCTTATCTTCTACTTGGAGTAGAATAGGGGGTGCTGTCAGGTGCTGATATGTCTTGATATCAAAAAAAAAGAAAATCTTAATTTAAGATAACATCTTTAAATGCCATATTCTGCAGATCTCTTGGGGTTTTTGAAGATGCCCTATCCATCTCTTGTATTTAGATAAGCAAATGTTGCTTGTCTCTTAGCAACTTGATTACTGGGTAGTTTAGAGAATATCTGTGATAGACTGTCATAGTAGCTAACAAAGTGACATGTTTGCATGACTAGGAGTTTGTTTTACTTAACTATCCTAGACCGTTTTAGACGGTTGGTATCAAGAGGCCAGAGCTTCACATTTTATTTTTAAGTATCTCTAGGTATGATACCATTAGGAAGCGTTACCTTTAATTTTGTATCAATATACAAAGATCTATTCAATTATGGTTAAATATACTCTTAATTATGTATTAATATACAAAGATCAATGCCTATGTAGCCCAATACAATCTTAATATTACGTCCATATACAAGGGTCAATACCATTGTGGCCAACTATAATCTTAATTTTGTATCAATATACAAAGATCAATACCGATGTAATCCAATACAATCTTATTTTTGCACAATAAACAGTGGTCAATACCACTTTAGCCAAATAAACTACTAATTTTGTATCAATATACAAAGGTATAAGGGCATATTCAATAATCTGCCCCTTCTTCTTGGACCTTCCTGTGCTATGTCTATATCTCATTTTTCTCAAGCCTATGCACTCCTACATAGGAGAGGAAGAAGGATACAGAAAGGGAAAAGTAGGAAGTCCCTGGGGCTAACCTCCAAAACCCATTAAACAGGACCATTTATCAGCTTGTAATCTCTTCCCCTAAATATCGGAGTTTTCAGTTATCCTTCAAATAACCAAAAAGAAGGGCAGAGAAACACCTTCCCCACCCTCTTGGCATGGGACGTCTCTCTCTTAAAGTGGCTTCCTGCTGATTTGGGTCATAGTAGACCTGTTTGGGGCCCAAACCCAAATGGAAAAAAAGGTTAAAAATGTTAGTACACTCCTTTTATGTTCAGTCCTTCTGTTCTCAGCTGTTTAGATGACCTAAGGGGTTTGTAGGGAGAAGCTGATCTTGCAGGCTTCACTGAGGTTCCTGCCGGGGCATTGTGTAGAGCTCAACGGTCCCAGCGACATTGGATTGCCGTGGTGGTTGCAGGCCCCCGATGGAGACAGCTATTGAGGAAGTCTGCCAGGCAGAATCAACTGGGTCACTCGTCCTCCTTGGTGCCTGATTCTGCTCTCTGCTGAGGTTTCCGCTGTCCAGCCGTCCCCGGGCTCTCCTAATGGACGCTTCGATTCTCCTGGAAAGATAAGAACAGAGCCCTGCACCTATCCCAACCCTGGGACAATTGCCCTCGTTTTTTTTTTTGGGGGGGGGGGGGGGGGGGCTAGGTAGTACTTCTCCTGAAGCAAATTTGACTTTCCGACAACATACAAAGCGTTATCTTTCAATCCGGGTTAAAGAAGAAATCATTCTGTCACCTTGGATCTAAACCAGCTCTAGTGTATATCTTTTGAGATCCCAAAGGACAATCTGCCTGCATCGAGAAGGCCTTTTGTAAGTAACCTTCAAACCTAGGTCTCTCCAAATCCCATGTGTGTGTCTCTGAACTCTAATTATTGGGATCAGGGACCTGTGTTTCCCATCTGAAGGGATCAAAGATGTGTTCCACCACTCCTGGATCGAAGTCTTTCTCTATTTAGAGTTTGCCCAGCATCAGGCTGACCCTGAGCTCCGGGATCTGCCTGTTTCTGTCTCCAGTGTGCTGGGAGCTGGGACCAAGGGTGTACTCTTCTTGAATGGTGGGACCAAGAGCATGCACCCTCACCACCCCGCTCTGTATGACTTCAGAATACATAAGACCACCAACATTACGGTGCCGCCCCCACCCCCCCACCCCCGTCTCCGCTGAAGTCAAAGGCATGGGCCAATACCACAGTTCTCTTGTACTTTACCTTAGCTCCACGTCTTCTCTACACCTGGAGGTCTGCAAAACCAGGCCGAATGGCTGTATCCTCTATTCCATTCACAGTGTTTCAGCCCTGCCACCTGCCTTTTTTTTTTAATTAATAAATTTATTTGTTTGTTGCTTCAGGTTATATCCTTATCATATTGTCCTCTTTTCACGCTTCCCTGCCCCACCTTCCCATGCTCTACCCCCTGACCCTTCCATCTTCTTCCTCTGCGGTGGAGTGTCCCTGCCTAACAGTCTCTCACCACAGATCAGGAGTCATAGGAGGGCCAAGAGCCTCTTCATTCTCCGGGGGCCTACGAGGCAGTACTGCCAGTGAAAGGTGTCTCCTTGCTACTGGGGGAATACTAAAAAAAATAACAACAAACACACAAACCCACAAAAACAAAGAATATCCACAAAAAAAAAGAGAGGAAAAAGAGAAGGGAAAAGGAAAAAGAAAAAAGAAAAAAAGAAGGAAAAAGAAAAAGATAAAAAAAAAAATTTATGTCCATGTTCCTTTTGGTGTGTTGTATGTAGTACAGATATCCTGTACGATATAGTTAAAATCCTACTATAAGTGAATAGATGCCATGTGCATCCTTCTGAGGCTGGGTTAGCTCACTCAGGATGAGCTCCTCTAGATCCATCCATTTGGTTGCAAATTGCATGATTTCATTGTTTCTGATAGCTGAGTAATATTCCATTGTATAGATGTACCACAATTTTTTAATCCATTCTTCAGTTGAGGGACATCTGGGTTGTTTCCAATTTCTAGCTATTACAAATAAGGCTGCTATGAACATAGATGAGGAGACTTCCCTATGTCTCCATGAGAGGTCCTTTGGGTGTATACCCAGAAGTGGTATGGCTGAGTCCTGAGGCCAGGTTATTCCTAGATTTCTAAGATATCGCCAGACAGATGTCCATAGTGGTTGCACAAGCCTGCACTCCCACCAGCAATGGAGTAGGGTACCCCTTTCTCCACACCCTGGCCAGCATGCGCTGTCATTTGAGATCTTTATCTTAGCCATTTTAACAGGTGTTAGGTGGAATCTCAGGGTCGTCTTGAGTTGTATTTCTCTGATGATTAAGGATGTTGAACATTTCTTCAGGTGTCTCTCAGCCCTTAGCGATTCCTTCTTTGTGAATTCTCTATTTAGCTCCATCTCCCATTTTTTGATTGGATTATTTGGTTTCTTGGCTTTCAGTTTCTTGAGTTCTTTGTAGATTTTAGATAATAGCGCTCTATCAGATGTGGGGTTGGTGAAGATTTTCTCCCAGTCTGTTGGTTGCCGTTTTGTTCGAATGACAGTGTCCTTTGCCTTACAGAAGCTTTTCAGTTTCATGAGGTCCCATTTATTGATTGTTGATCTCAGGTCCTGAGCTCTTCGTGTTCTGTTCAGGAAGTTGTCACCTGTGCCAATGAGTTCGAGGGTTTCTCCTACTTTTTCTTCTAGTGTCGTTAGTGTGGCCAGCCTTATGTTAAGGTCTTTGATCCACTTGGAATTACGTTTTGTACAATTTGATAGGTATGGGTCTAATTTCATTCTTTTGCAAGTGGACATCCAGTTGGACCAGCACCATTTGTTGAAGATGCTGTCCTTCTTCCATTGTGCGGTTTTGGCTTCTTTGTCAAAGATTAGTTGGCCATAGGTGTGTGGGTCCATGTTTGGGTCTTCAATTCGATTCCATTGATCCACTGGTCTGTTTCTATACCAGTACCATGCTGTTTTTATTACTGTTGCTCTGTAGTACAACTTGAAATCTGGGATGGTGATACCTCCAGATGTTTTTTCATTGTATAGGATTGATTTAGCTGTTCTGGGCTTTTTGTTGTTCCATATGAAGTTGAGAATAGCTTTTTCCAGGTCTATAAAGAATTGTGTTGGTATTTTGATAGGAATTGCATTAAATCTATATATTGCTTTTGGTAGGATAGCCATTTTTATTATGTTGATCTTACCTATCCATGAGCATGGGAGATCTTTCCATCTTCTAAAGGCCTCTTCCATTTCTTTCTTTAAGGGCTTGAAGTTCTTGTTATATAGGTCCTTTACATGCTTGGTTAGGGTTACCCCCAGGTATTTTATGTTGTTTGTGGCTATTGTTAAGGGGGTTGTTTCCCTTATTTCTTTCTCGGTATATTTGTTTGTTGTATAAAGAAGGGCTTCTGATTTTTTTGAGTTAAGTTTGTATCCAGCCACCTTGCTGAAGTTGTTTATCAGCTGTAAGAGTTCTTTGGTGGAGTTTTTGGGGTCGCTTATGTATACTAACATATCATCTGCGAATAGAGATAATTTGACTTCTTCATTTCCAATTTTTATCCCTTTGATCTCCTTTAGTTGTCTTATTGCTCTAGCAAGAACTTCAAGTACTATATTGAAGAGGTATGGTGAAAGTGGACATCCTTGTCTTGTCCCTGAGTTTAGAGGAAATGCTTCAAGCTTCTCTCCATTTAATTTGATGTTGG
The DNA here is from genome assembly GCA_907164525.1 of Lophiomys imhausi. Taxonomy (NCBI): domain Eukaryota; kingdom Metazoa; phylum Chordata; class Mammalia; order Rodentia; family Muridae; genus Lophiomys; species Lophiomys imhausi. The sequence continues at coordinate 5,983,900 of CAJQZJ010004856.1, read as the reverse complement.
CTACTGGCTTGCTGTATATTGCCTTTATTATTTCTAGGTATGGTCCTTGTATGCCCGTTCTCTCCAGAACTTTTAGCATGAAGGGGTGTTGGATTTTGTCAAATGCTTTTTCTGCATCTAGCGAGATTATCATGTGGTTTTTTTCTTTCATCTTGTTTATGTGGTGAATTACATTGATAGACTTTCGTATATTGAACCATCCCTGCATTCCGGGGATGAAGCCTACTTGATCATGATGTATGATACTTTTGATGTGTTCTTGAATTTGGTTTGCTAGTATTTTATTAAGTATTTTTGCATCTATGTTCATGAGGGAGATTGGTCTGAAGTTCTCTTTCTTTGTTGGGGTTTTGTGGTTTAGGAATCAGAATGACAGTGGCCTCATAGAATGAGTTTGACAGTGTTCTTTCTGTTTCTATGTGGTGGAAGAGTTTGAAAAGCAATGGTGTTAGTTCCTCTTTGAAGGTCCTGTAGAATTCCGTGCTAAAGCCATCTGGCCCTAGGATTTTTTTGGTTGGGAGATTATTAATGACTGTTTCTATTTACTTGGGTGTTATTGGGCTGTTTAAGCTGTTAATCTGATTTTGATTTAGTTTTGGTAGGTGGAATTTATCGAGGAAATTGTCCATTTCGCTTAGGTTTTCAAATTTAGTAGAATATAGATTTTTAAAGTAATGCCTGAATATTTTCTGGATCTCCTCAATGTCTGTTGTTATTTCTCCCTTTTCATTTCTGATTTTGTTGATTTGTGTTCTTTCCCTTTGGCTTTTAGTTAATTTGGCTATGGCTCTGTCTATTTTGTTGATTTTCTCAAAGAACCAACTCTTGGTTTCATTGATTCTTTGTATAGTTCTTTTTGATTCTAAGTTGTTGATTTCAGCCCTAAGTTTGATGATTTCCTGCCTTCTGCTCTTCTTGGGAGTGTTTGTTTCTTTTTTTTCCAATTCACCCAGCTTAGCTGTTAATTCACTAATATGAGCTCTCACAATTTTCTTTTTGAAAGCACTTAGTGCTATGAACTTTCCTCGTAGCACAGCTTTCAATGTATCCCATAGGTTTGGGTATGTTGTGTCTTCATTGTCGTTGGATTTTAAGAAGTCTTTGATTTCCTTCTTTATTTCTTCCCTGACCCAGTGGTCATCCAGTAAGGAGCTGTTCAATTTCCATGTGTGTGTAGGCTTTCTGTTGATTCTTTTGCTGTTGAAGACCAGCTTTATTCCGTGGTGGTCTGATAAGATACAAAGTGTTATTTCAATTTTCTTGTATCTATTGAGACTATCCTTGTGACCAACTATGTGGTCGATTTTGGAGAAGGTTCCGTGGGGTGCTGAGAAAATGGTGTATTCCTTTGTGTTTGGGTGAAACGTTCTGTAGATATCTGTTAGGTCCATTTGTTTCATGATCTCTGTTACACTCAATATTTCTCTGTCTTCTGTCTTGATGATCTGTCCATTGTTGTGAGTGGGGTGTTGAAGTCTCCCACTACTAATGTGTTGTGATCAACGTGTGCTTTAAGTTTTAGAAGTGTTTCTTTTACAAAAGTAGGTGCCTTTGTATTTGGGGCATAGATGTTCAGTACTGAGATTTCCTCTTGATGAATATTCCCTTTAATGAGTATATAGTGCCCTTCTTTGTCTTTCTTCATTAACTTCAGTTGGAAGTCTGTTTTGTTTGATATTAGGATGGCTACTCCAGCTTGCTTCCTGGGTCCATTTGCTTTGAAAACCTTTTCCCAGCCCTTTACTCTGAGGCAGTAGTTAGATGTGTCTCTTGTATACAGCATAAGGAAGGGTCTTGTTTGCAGATCCAGTCTGTAAACCTATGTCTTTTTATTGGGGAGTTGAGTCCATTGATTTTGATGGATATTAGTGACCTGGGGTTGTTATTTCCCATTAGTTTGGTATAGGTGGTGGTCCTGTGTCTCTTTTGGTTTAGTTGCTGAGGGGTTTTATATTCTCTTTGTTTTCTTGGGTGAAGTTTTCTTCTGTGGGTTGGGATTTTCCATCTAGGATTTTCTGTAGGGCTGGGTTTGTGGGTAGATATTGTTTAAATTTGATTTTGTCATGGAATATCTTGTTTTCTCCATCTATGTTGATAGAGAGTTTTGCTGGGTAAAGTAGTCTGGTTGGGCACCTATGATCTCTCAGGACTTGTAGTATATCTGACCAGGCCCTTCTAGCTTTTAAAGTTTCTGAGGAGAAGTCAGGTGTAATTCTGATGGGTCTGCCATTGTATGTGACTTGACCTTTTTCTCTTACAGCTTTTAATATTCTTTTTTTGTTCTGTACATTTGGAGTTTCAATTATTATGTGGCGAGAGGAGTTTCTTTTCTGGTCTAATCTGTTTGGTGTTCTGTAAGCCTCTTGGATTTTTATTGGCATCTCTTTTTTCAGGTTTGGGAAGTTTTCCTCTATGATTTTGTTGAAGATATTTCCTGGACCTTGGAGTCGGGAGTCCTCTCTTTCCTCTATACCTATAATTCTTAGGTTCCATCTTTTCATTGAGTCCTTGATTTCTTGGATGTTGTGGGTGAGAGATTTTTTAGCCTTCTCATTTTCTTTGGATGTTGTACTGATTTCTTCCATCGAATCCTCCATGCCTGAGATCCTGTCTTCCATCTCTTGCATCCTATTGTTGATACTCACATCCGTAGTTCCTGTTCTCTTCCCTTGGTGCTCCACTTCCTCTTTTAACTCTGACTGTGTTTTCTTTATTGTTTCTATTTCTATTTTCATGTCTTGTATGGTTTTGTTCGTTTTGTACATTTCCTTCTCCACTTGCTTGTTTTTGTATGAAAATCTTTCATAGCTTTGTCCTTTTCCTGTTCAAGCTCTGTCACCTTGGCTTGGAGCTCTTTAATGGTGTTGTGTTGTTCCTTGTTTTGAGTTGTAGAATTGTGGCTTCTTTGAATTCCTTCATAGATTTAAGTTCTTCTTGCAGGGACTCTATCACTTTTCATAATGCAAAATTGTCAACGTTTTCATGTGTTTCTGTTGGTGTGAGGTCATCCGAATTGGATGAGCTAGGATAATTCTACTTTGTTGGAGTCATATTTCCTTGATTTCTATGTTTTTTTTTTTTTTTTTTTGACCTTTGGCCATTGGGTGCGTTTAGCTGTCTGTTCTTGTCGTTTTCTGTGCTTGGATCCACAGTGGATGATTTGGTGCAGGGAACGAGTTACTTAGCTCTCTGTCGTTGCTTAAAGGGGATTTCAGGGTCACTGTGGTTTTAATCGTCTGAGGCACTGTGCGCTGGTGCAGCCTATTCCCAGGTTGTGAGTAATGGACCGGAATTGTTTCACTGCTCCTAATTCAGACTTCTCTATGTTGCACTCTGAGTTATCAGCCTGTAATGGTTCTGATGGTATGGACCTGTTTGCCCAGGCACAGATTCTGTGGGCTTTGTTTGTCATCACGGAGCCTGACAGGTTCTGGCTCCACACCTGATATGTCTGGATTTTCCAGTGTACAACTATGGTCCCGATTTCTGGTTTCTCACTAGGCTTCTCGCCACAGGCCTGGCCTCTGAGCCTGATTCCCTCCTTGTCTGCGTATCCACGGCTCTCCCTCCCTGGGTGCTCGGCCGTGGGTGCACAGAGCCCCGGATCCCCCGGCCGCCTGAGTGGACCTCTCGCCCCAGCAGCTCAGCCGTGGGTGCGCGGATCCCTGACCCAGCCCACGCCTGTCTCTCTCCCCAGTTGTCCTGCCGTGGGTTCGCGGGGATTTGGCCCTGCCAGACGGGCTCCCTCCTCAGCTGCGCTGCCGTGAGTGCACGGGATTCGGCCCCTCCTGCCCACCTTTGTGTTCCCGGTTTCCCGCGCTCTGTCGGAACCTCCCGCCCTCCGCTTCTGGAGAGCGGCTGCGGACCACCTGCTGAGCCCCCTGTTTGTTCCTTGCGAAGACTTCCACTATCTTGCAAAATTTTTTAAGTGGGTATAAGTTCTACCTGAGGTGTGGGGAGTCCAATAGGCTAGTGAACAATCGCCAGTTGGGCTCTGATTCTGCCTGCTATGAGTTGGGGACGATCTTACCAGGCACCTGTCCAAATGGGAGTTCCCGAATCCCGGGTTTAGTGGCTTCCGTGTCTGCGAGAGATGGGGAGAGAGCCTTACCCTGGGACTTTTAACAGTCCCTTGGGAGCTGTGAGTGTTCCCGGGAGGGTCTAGCCCCTCCGGTTTTTGCACAGTGCCCAATAGCTCTGTGTTTTTTATGGCTCTTTTTTCCCCGCGTTCAAAATGTGTCAGTGTAGGTCGCTGCCATCTTCCTTCCCCCTAGTACATAGGTTTTAAAAACCATCCACAGATACTATTAAGTCCCTTTTTAAGAGTCCAAGAATTCAATAGAGAACTTAGAGCATATTGTAAGACCAACGAAAAATAACTTAATTGCGCTGAAATTGAAGATTAGAGGCATCTACGATGGTAAAAACTGTTTCACCTTACCACATCAGCCCTCTCTCAAGACAGCCTATGTGTGTATGATTCTTCCTGTGGGTAAGAAGGTAGTGAGTGGTCTCAGAGAACAACAGGAACACACAGATAGACACCTCAGTGATTTTAGGAAAAGAATCATTGCAGCAAAAGGTAAAAGTATAAAAAGACAAACTGAAAAATTTTAGAGGTAAAATCTGCAATGTATAAGATTTTTAAAATGCAGTAAGTCCTTAACATAATATTTGAAGTAGAAGAAGTAATCAGTAGACTTGAAAACATCTGAAATTATCTTCTCAGAGGAATAAAAAGAAAAGAGTAAAGAAAACTATTTATGGAACACAACCAAGAAAAAATAATATATGTAAACTTTTTAGAGTCTCGGGAGGAGGATAAAAAAAAAACCTGCAAAACTTACTTAAAGAAATAACAAAAATATATAAAACTCTTGGGAGAAAACTAGACATCCAGGATCATAGGTTCCAAAATAGGTTCAAACTCAAAATGGTTTATTCAAGACATGTTGCAATTGAGTGTTCAGAAATTTTGTGTTCAGAGAATTTTGAAAACAGCAGCACTGGAAAATGACTCACCATATACAAGCTAAACTTCACAAGATTATCAGTGAATTCCTTAGTAGAAACCTTACAAGCCAAGTGAGAGTGGGATGGTTTATTTCAAGAACAGAACAAAACTGTCAACCAAAATATTCTACCTGTTAAAACTGTCCATTAGAAGAGAAAGTTGGGAGAAGCCTCAAACTCATTGGCACAGGTGACAACTTCCTGAACAGAACACCAATAGCTCAGGCTCTAAGACCAACAATCAATAAATGGGACTTCATGAAACTAAAAAGCTTCTGTAAGGCAAAATGGCCACCTACAGATTGGAAAAAGATTTTTACCAACCCCACTTCTGACAGAGGGCTAATATTCATAATTTATGAAGAACTCAAAAAAATTAAACACCAAGAAATCAAAAAATCCAATCAAAAAATGGGAAACAGCTAAACTGAGAATTCACAAAGGAGGAATCTCTAATGGCCGAGAGACACTTGAAGAAATTCTCAACATCCTTAATTATCACAGAAATGCAACTCAAGACTACTCTGAGATTCCATCTCACACCTGTCAGAATGGCTAAGATCCAAAACTCAAATGACAACATATGCTGGTGAGGTTGTGGAGAAAGAGGAACAGTCCTCCATTGCTGGTGGGAGTGCAGACTTGTACAACCACTATGGAAATCAGTTTGGCGATATCTTAGAAAACATGGAATAGCTCTACCTCAAGACCCAACCATACCACTTCTGGGTATACATCCAAATGATTCCTCACCAAACCACAAGAACATCTCCTCATCTGTGTTCATAGCAGCCTTATTTGGAATAGCTAGAAACTGGAAACAACCCAGAAGTCCCTCATCCAACGAATGGATAAAAAAATCTGTGGTACATTTACACAATGGAATAATACTCAGCTATCAGAAACAAGGAAATCATGCAATTTGCTGCCAAATGGATAGAACTAGAAAAGCTCATCCTGATTGAGCTAACCCAGACTCAGAAAGATGCACATGGCATCTATTCACTTATAACTGAATTTTAGCCATATAGTACAGGATAATGATCCTACAACCAACAGACTTAAAGGAACAGGGACATAGACTTTGTTACCTGTTAGTTTGAGATGGAATCTCAGAGTCATCTTGAGTTGCATTTCTCTATAATTAAGAATGTTGAGCATTTCTTCAAGTGTCTCTCAGCCATTAGAGATTCCTAACAGCAAACATTTAAAAAGAGATTTTTCTATCACTTGGTAATAAGCCAAGGAAATTATAGGGAAATGTCCTACTTGTTCTCTGTATAACCAAACTCCATTACCTGCAGGAAATAACCCAAAAGGTACCCAAAGAAATGAAATTTGGCAAATGGATATGTTTCATTTTGCAGAGTTCGTATAACTAAAGTATGTGCATCATACCACGGATTCATATTCAGGATTTCAATGGGCAACTGCTTTAAGTTTTGAAAAGGCTGACTCTGTAATTACACATTTATTATTAGCTATGACTATTGCCGAATACATGTTCAATTAAGACTGACGATACTTCAGTATATGTCTCTAGTAAAATGAAGCAGTTTTTTGCATATTACAGCCTAAAGCATATTACAAGTATACCACAATCCTGGACAGTTATAGAAAGATCTAACCACATTTTAAAAGATACACTTAATCAACAGAAAGGAGTAATAAAGACCCCTAGAGATAGATTGCTTTATTAACTTTAAGTTTTTTTTTTTTTTTTTTTAATAATTTATTTTTTATTTCTTCAAGTTACATCTCAATCACAATCCCCTCCCTACTCCCCCCTCCAGTCCCACCCTTCCACCCTCCTCCCCCTCAGCCCCACCATCCTCTTCCCTTCTTTTTTTTTTTTTTTTTTTTTAGTTTAAGGTATTTATTGTTCCCCCCAACCGCTCTCCCTTTCAGTCCAAATAATGGTTCTTTTTCTTATAACTATAAATACAATACAAAACAACAGAAATAAATAGGCCACGATTATAAGAGTTATATGGCTTATCATACATTCCCAATGTCCAGTCCATATGTATTTGGCACCTGACTTTAACATTCTACTATCTAACCATCTCCATGAGTTTAAAGTTCTATATCTAACTCAGCTTTCATACTAACTTGCCTCATAATTTTAAACATATCTTCTTAGATCCAGAACACCCTCTTGATTCCTAAACAACTCAAAATTTAACTATGAGACTCTAGCTATCTATTCTTCAACCACCTCAGAGACCTGAGAGGGGTAAATATATCTGATTATATAGGAAGTGCAGGGCCTGCAGCTTCCAAAACTAAAAAATGACATACCAGTGGCTGCCTGGACAGTTCCCATTTTCTCTCCATACATTACAGCATCAATCTTCAGCCATTTGGCCCCATTTCTCTGACAGACATTGGTTGTAGAGCAGGAATTATGAAGGACTTACCTACCCTGTCTTGGCAGAGCTAGGCTGTCGACTTACCTGCACAGATGTCATGAATCAAACTTTAAGTTTTTAAAATGCTAATGAGAAAGGAACAACATCTATGGAGACATTAGATAATAGAAAATACTGCTAAATTAAATCAGCCTATGCATTTTAAAGATGTGTTGACCTTAGAATGGAAACAGAGATATGTGTTATGTAGGGGAAGAGGTTTTATCTTTGTTTCCACAGAAGAGACCTTGTGGATACCCTCAAAACTGATATGGATTAGATTCGAACAGGAAAGACCTTCCGAATGAGGAGAGGCAATAGTTCATCAGATAGCTTGGTTATTCAGTCCAAACTACCTTATATAGACTAACAAATGGCTTTCATTTGATTTGGCATGAGAAAATAAAAATTAAAAATGATAATATTTTCAAATGATAATTTACCAAAGGCACACTTGACTATTGGCATGGAATGAAAATGGGTTTTATTAAACCACAGGTTTTAATTCCATGTTACAATGTTAGATTATAGATTGCCATGTGGCCTACACCATCTTGGACATCAGCTTTTGACTTTTCTTCTTAAATAAAAAGGATATTTTTGTTGTTTAGTATTAAAAGCACAGTTAAGAAATTTAAAATACTTTAAGTAAATTCTACAGGTTACTTCAGTTCAAACTTGTTTTCTAAATCTCTAAGAGTTGGAGTGATTTAGAGCTAAGATAAAAATATTTGAGCAGGACAGTGGTAGCACATGCTTTTTTTTATCCCAGCAACAACAGGCAAATCTCTATAAGTTAGTTGTTTTCTGAATTCTAGAGCTAGAATGAACAGCCAGTAGATGGTTCATAATTTGAATCGCAACACTTGGGAGGCAGAGGCAGACTCATGGTAATTACAGTGATTTAAATTTAAATCCACTTGCAAAAGGCAGACAGAAATTCAAAGTGCATTCACTTTGTCCTTTGTATCTAAAAATAAGTTCACTTTAACCTTGAATTTATATATATAAAGAGAAAGAGGAAATAGGTATATTTATCCACTAAGATATATTTAGTTTCAAAATTTCAAAAGAACTTTTTAAAATTTCAGTTGAAACAAAAATGTTGCCAAGAAACATTTTGCCCTAGGAAAGTTATAATCTTCCAAAAAAAGGACACCCCCCCCCTCCCGATTTAGAGTTGGGGCAGGGTTTTGTTTTTATCTTTTCAGAAGAATAAAAGCATCCAATGAGACCACTGGACAACTGAAACATCTGAAGAAAATGGATGAAACATCTATCTTGGGGTGGAGAAAATATCCCAAGAAAAAGAGTAAATTGGCCAAGTAGTATTTCTGTCATCTACAAACATAAATGGCAGATGGTCTTTATGTGATCTCAATTCAATTAAAAATTAAAGCTAGCTCTTTCTTTCTCTAAACCCATGTATTCTTGTTAAAGGAAAATCCACAATCTCTGTCTCATATCAGAAGAACCATCTCTACGAGACAGAGGAAGACAAAAAATAAGGGACTATTCTATTGCCACTAATCTCATAATCTTTTGGTTTTCATTTGATGCTTTAAAAATTATAAAGTATAAATACTATCTCAAAATCTATAGCATTATTATTTATATATAAACTTCCTATCATGATACTAGTAGTCATACAAAGTACTGACTCATTCTAGAAATAAGCTTCATCTAGCTTCCTGTACATGTTTTTAGGTTTGAGTCTGAAGCAAGTAACTAGGAACAAAGTTTGTGTACCTTGTATATACTGAGATAGACAGGTTACCTTAAAAAACCTCAGAGATCTACAGAATCTACATTTAAAGATGTTCTAATATTAAAAGGCTTTTTGACAGTGAGACATGTCTGCTCCTGGCAGCACCCTCATACTACTTCAAAGAAGATGATAAGCATCAAAGAACCTCCTTAGGGAGTTTGCTTCAAATGTGGCAAGCTACCACTGGGCAAGAAACTGCCCTTGCTTCAACTGCTGGCAATATGCTGTCCAAACTGGGCAAACAGGATGCAGGAAAGTTGACTGTCGAACTCTTGCTAGGACAAGGTAGACAAGTCCTTCATAATTCCTGCTGCATAGAAAAATCTGTCAGATATTCTGGGTCAGTACACCAAAAACCTGGATGCTCCAATGTTGCAGAAAAATCTTGGGTTTATCCCTCTCAGGTCTCTGAGGTGGTTGAAGAATAGACAGCTAGAGTCTCATAGTTAAATTTTGAGTTGTTTAGGAATCAAGAGGGCGTTCTAGATCTAAGAAGATGGTTATAATAGTGATGCAAGTTAGTATGAAAGCTGAGTCAGTTATAGAACTTTAAACTCATGGAGATGGTTAGATGGTAGAATGTTAAAGTCAGGGGCCAAATATGTATGAACTGGACATTGGGAAGGTATACTGGGCCATTTAACTCTCATAAATGTGGCATATTTATTTCTGTTGTTTTGTATAGTATTTACTGTTATAAGAGAAGGAACCATTTGTTGGACTGAAAGGGGAAGCTGTTGGGGGGAAGAGGGTGGAAGGTTGGGACAGGAAGGGGGAATAGGGAAGGGTTTGTGACTGAGATATAACTTGAAGAAAAAAAAAGTATTTAATAAAAAAAAAAGAATCTTGGGTGACTAAGAAGCCAGCAATCTCTCTCATTTGTATAGTTTTTCAACCTGCTTGCTCTGCACTTCCTGTTTACTCAGGTAATATTTATCCTTCTCAAGTCTCTGATGGTGTTGAACACTAGATTAGTTATAGTTTCACAATTAGCTTAAGTTGTTTAGGATTTTAAAAAATATTTTAAGGTCTATAAAGATGTTTTTAAGTTGATAAATTCGAGTTATAATAGAAAATGATTTAGGAACAGAACTTTGGACTCACCAAGATAGGATATATATATACTACACTCTTCAGGGTTGCTAAATACAAAAGTCAACCCCTAGGACAAGAGGTAGAGCAAGCAACCAGTTGATGGGGAGTAAACATGGAGAAAGCCATAAAGAATGAGAGCAAGTCAGGAGGGCAGTTAGAGACATATATAAGAAGTAGTAAGGAGGGACATTCATTTTGAATGGTTTTTTTTTTTTTTTTTTTTTTTTGGTTTTTCGAGACAGGGTTTCTCTGTGTATCCTTGGCTGTCCTGGACTCACTTTGTAGACCAGGCTGGCCTCGAACTCACAAAGATCCACCTGCCTCTGCCTCCCAAAGTGCTGGGATTAAAGGCGTGCGCCATTGAATGGTTTTTAAGACAGTGTGAATATTACATTTCTGGGATGCCAGTTGAGGAGGAAGGTCAGCTGGCTGCTTTCAAGCAGGCTTTCACTCTAGCATCTGACTCCTTAGCTTTCATTAGTCAAATCAAATGATTGAGATTTTGTTTTTAAAAACAACACATCTGTCATAGTCAAAGAAAGCAAAAGAAGGTGATGACTAAGAAACTTAAAAAGAAAAACAGCAAGATTACATTTGTAGTAGTGACAATAATTACTTGTGATGGAAATAAATTCTCCAGTCACAAGACACAAAACAATTGAATGCTGCTTATGAGAGAGTCGGTTTGGCTTAAAAGGACACACTAAAGGTAAGTTAAAAGTAAAAGGAGGGCAAAAATATCCCATGCAGTTGTATAGGATGAAGGGAGGGAGAACAGAGAGGAAGCCATTGACTTTTCTTGTGTAGAGATCTTTATAGAGTTTCAGCAAAAACTGAACAGACACCAAGATAACTGCTGTGAGATTGTTTAGCTTTCTGCTCTCTTTCTTTCACAGGCCAAGCCAGTGGAAGCTCCATTCTTCATGTGCCAGTGGTGTAACACATGAGATGATCATATATGATTCATGCACTGTCCACTCAGTTAGGGTAGTGGAACACCTCTTCCCCCATCTCTGACTTGAGATTTGCTAGCTGCTGGCTTTTACTGCTTGTTAAATGTTTTCCCAGGCGACATAGCCGTCACTGACCTTGCAAGTATCTTGTTAGGCATTAGAATGTGTTCCCTTAGATTTCATATTTACATGATCTGTTTATAGCTTTACCATGGCAGAAAGTTAGTTCTATCACAGCCCCCAAGAGATAGGTGCAGTCTTTCTTGATTGCTTCATATTTAGGTCCTTGCCTATAGGATTATCTAGGCTGGTCTCTTAGGTAGAAGATTCTCAATAGAAGCCATTCTTATTTGCAGTTTAGTCTGTCAAAATTAGCTACATTATATAAAAGGTAGACTATAGTCCTAGTGACAAGAATATAAGAACAAAGTATTGCTGAGAGTATAAACTGTCAATAATAAGACCGCAAAATCTGGAGAGCTAACGTAAGCATACTATACGCTGTAGAATTAATTAGTTAAATTATTTACTTAATATTTACATTATATTTAATTGGTTGGCAGTGTTAATCCTTAACCCACCATTATAAATGAACACCCACAGACACCATGGATTTAAAAAGCCTTAACCTGAGTTGAGCAATCTTGGCCTATCTAAGCTAGCTCTTAATTCTATTCCCCAAATATGACCCCATATATAAATATGTCCCCTTGGACTGCTATTCTTTATGCTATGCTGATGTTCCCAGGCCACATGGAATGATCTTCTTTTCTCTAACCTTGGCTTCTTGTCTTGGAGACTTCTTCTTCCCATAAACCTCTCTGCTTCAGAAGCCTGTGCCTCACTCCCACCTACCTCTGTCTTTGCCCAATCTCAGGCCTCAGGATTTACTCAACTAATCAGAGAAAATGATTAGAAAACAAAGTAACAGACAGCAACCAGGGCCAATTAACATTTAGAATGCATTACATCACCCCATCAATTCCCTCCTTTTGTCTAATAAAAAAGGCTAAATTTTTTAACTCATATACTAAAAGTTACACACATAATGTTTAGCCTATTTATATTAGCCAATCTTGAAGAAGAAAAAAGAATCACCTATGTGTGTCTAAAGTTCTGAACTTAAATATTTTTTATTATATCCTATATTTATAAACCTAAAGATTTTATTAGACTTGAAAATATCCTCTTAAATTCTAAACAACTCGAGTTCAATTTAAATTTTATATCTATCCTTGACTTCAACCCCATCAAAGACATAAGAAGGGATAAAATTATTTGAGTGGGTACGAAGTATAGGAAAACAGGTTCCAAAATGGAAAAATGACAGTTTGCTGCCTAGACAGTCCCAAATATCTCTCAATGGTGTTGTAACATCGTCTTCAGCCTTCTGGCCAAGCATATCATACAGACTAAATTGTGCAGCAGGAAATATAAAGGATTTTCCCATGCTGTCTTTGCAGAATCAGGCCATCGACTTACCTACGTATAAGCTCTGGTCCATCTTTGGACTGTATATAGTCTGTTGAGAGAGCAGGGACATTTTGCATAGTAGGGATTATCTCCTGGTGGAGATTTTTGATGTTCATTATCTCCTTCCAACTCAAATGGGTGCTGTCAGGAGCTGACTGTCTTAGGTCAAACAAGCTGCTTATCAGCTACATATATGTAAGGGGCCTACGTCTAATGCATACATGTTTTTTGCTTGGTGCTTCAGTCTCTGTAAGCCCCCAGGAGCCTAGGTTTTCCTCTCAGAGGATAGTTATGCTGTTTTCATGTCTACAAGCAAAGCAGAGTATCATTAATAATGTCAGGAGTTGGCTCTCTCCCATGAGGTGGGTCTCAAGTTGTGCCAGTCATTGGTTGGCCATTCCCTTGATCACTGCTCCATCTTTATCTCAGTATATCTTGTAGACAGGACAAATTATGGGTCGAAGGTTTTGTGGGTGGGTTGTTGTCCCCCTCCCTCCACTGGAAGTCCTACCAGGCTAGGAGGTGGCCGCTTCCATCTCATGTCCTTTGCTGCTAGGAGTCTCAGCTAGGGTCACCTCCATATCCTCCTAGGAGTATATCCTTTCTCTGGTCTCCCGATTGTTTCAAAGATGCCCCCCCTCAATTTCCCTTTTCTCTCCCAGCCCTCTGACCTCTCACTTCCACTCTCACACCTAATCCCCATGCTTTTTCTCCTCCCCATGCACTTCATCCACTTTTGATGTTTGTTCTATTTCCCTTCTGTGTGAGATTCAAGCAACCTCCCTTATTCCCTCCTTGTTAGTTAGCTTCTTTGAGTCTGTGGATTATAGTATGGTTATCTTATACTATATGGTTAATATCCACTTATAAGTGAGTACATGCCATGTGTATCTTTCTGAGTCTGGGTTACCTTAACTCAGGATGATCTTCTCTAGTTCCATCCATTTGCATGCAAATTGCATGATTTCCTTGTTTTTAATAGCTGAATAGTACTCCATTCTGTAAATGTAACACAGAATGTTTCTTTATTCATTCTTCAGTTGAGGGATATCTGGATTGCTTCCAGTTTCTGGCTATTATAAATAAAGCTGTTATGAACTTAGTTGAGCAGGTATCCTTGTGGTTTGGTGGAGCTTCTTTTGGGTATATGCCCAGGAGTGGTATAGCTGGGTCTTGAGGAATAACTAGTCTCAATTTTCTGAGAAAGTGCCAGATTGATTTCCAAAGTAGTTGTACAAGTTTGCACTCCCACCAGCAATGGAGGAGTGTTACCCTTTCTTGGCATCCATGCCAACATGTGCTGTCACTTGAGTTTTTGATCTTAGCCATTCTGACAGCTGTAAGATTGAATCTCAGATTCATTTTGCTTTTCATTTCCCAGATGACTAAGGACAATGGGCATTTCTTTAAGTGCTTCTCAGGCATTAGAGATTCCTCTGTTGTGAATTCTAGGTTTAGCTCATTACCCCATTTTTTGATTGTATTATTTGGTTTGTTCATGTTTAATTTTTTGAGTTCTTTATGAATTTTATTAGCTCTCTTACTGAAGTGGCATTAGTGAAGATCTTTTCCCAATCTGGGCTGTAGTTTTGTTCTTTTTTGACTTTCAGAGCTTTTCAGTTTCATGAAGTCCTATTCATTAATCATTGATCTTGGTGCCTGAGGTATTGGTGTTCTGTTCAGGAAGTTGTCACCTGTGCCAATGAGTTCAAGGCTTTTCCCCACTTTCTCTTCTATTAGATTTAGAATATCCGGTTTTATGTTGAGGTCTCTGATCCACTTGGACTTGAATTTTGTGCGGGTGATAAATGTAGATCTATTTGCATTCTTCTACATGTAGACATTTAGTTAGACTAGCACCATTTGTTGAAGATACTTTCCTTTTATCATTGTATGATTTTCGTTGTCAAAAGTCAAGTGTCCATAGGTGTGTGGGTTTATTTCTGGATATTCCATTTGATCCTATTGATCAACTGGTCTGTTTCTATAGCAGTACCTTGCAGTTTTTATTAGTTTCGCTCTATAGTACAGCTTGAAATCAGGGATGGTGATACCTCCAGATGTTCTTTTATTGAACAGGATTGTTTTAGCTACTCTGGGGTTTTTTTTTTTCCATATGAAATTGAGAATTGTTATTTTAAGGTGTGTAAAGAATTGTGTTGACCTCTTCATGGTAATTGCATTGAATCTATATATTGCTTTCAGTAAGATGGCCATTTTTACTATGCTAATCCTACAGATCCATGAACATGGGAGATCTTTCCATCTTCTGATCTTCTTTCACTTCTTTCTTCAGAGACTTGAAGTTCTTATCATACAAGTCTTTCACTTGTTTGGTTAGAGTTATAGCAAGTTATTTTATATTATTTGTGACTATCGTGAATGATGTTATTTCCCTAATTTCTTCCTCAGCCTGTTTATGTTTTGTATAAAGGGGCTACTGATTTATTTACTTATTTTTTGTGTTAATTTTGTATCCATCTACTTTGCTAAAGGTGTTTATCAGCTATAGGAGTTCTCTGGTAAATTTTGGGGGTCACTTATATATACTGTCATATCATCTGCGAGTAAGGATACTTCTTCCTTCCAATTTGTATCCCTTTAATCTTTTTTAGTTGTCTTATTGCTCTAGATAGAACTTCAAGTACTGTGTTTAATAAATATGGAGAGAGTGGACAGCCTTGCCTTGTCCCTGATTTTAGTGGAGTTGCTTTAAGTTTCTCTCCATTCAATTTGATGTTGGCTGTAGGCTTGCTGTATATTGCTTTCATTATGATTAGATATGGACCTTGTATCCCTGTTCTCTCTAAGACTTTTTATCATAAAGGGGTGTTGGATTTTGTCAAAGGTTTTTTTCATCATCTAATGAGATGATCATGTGATTTTTTTTCCTTCAGCTTGTTTATATGTTGGCTTACATTGATGGATTTTTGTATTTTGAACTATCCCTGCATCCCTGGGATGAACCCTATTTGATCATGGTGGATAATGTTCTTCGTGTGTTCTTAGATTTAGTTTAGGAGTATTTTATTGAGTAGTTTTGCATCAACATTCATAAGGGAAACTGGTCTGAAATTATCTTTCTTTGTTGGGTCTTAGTGTGGTTTAGATATCAGGACAACAGTGTCCTCATTTGGCAGTGTTCCTTCTGTTTCCATTCTGTGAAATAGTTAAGGAGTATTGGTGTTATCTCTTCTTTGAAAGTCTGTTATAATTCTGTTCTGAAACCATCTAGTCCTGGCCTTTCTTTTTTTTTTTTTTTTTTTTGGTTGAAAGTCTTTTAATGACTACTTAGGTGTTTTAGGACTATTTAAATTATTCACCTGATCTTGATTTAACTTTGGTAAGTGAAATCTATCAAGAAATTCATTTGTTTCATTTAGATTTTCCAATTTTGTGGAGTACAGGCTTTTGATGCAATTCCTAATGATTCTTAGGATTTCCTCAGTGTCTGTTGTAATGTTCTCATTTTCATTTCTGATTTTGTTTATTTGGATACTGTCCCTCTGTCTTATAGTTTAACGAAGGGTTTGTCTATCTTGTTGATTTTCTCCAAAACCAGCTGTCTGTTTCATTGATACTTTGTATTGTTCTCTTTGTTTCTAATTTATTGATTTCAGCCCTGTCATTTGCTCTGCTTAGGTGTATTTGCTTCTTTTTGTTCTAGAGCTTTCAGGTGTGCTGTTAATAGTATGAAATCTCTCCATTTTCTTTTTGAAGGCATTTAGTGCTATGAACTTTCCTCTTAGCACTGCTTTCATTGTCTCCCATCAGTTTGAGTATGATGTGCCTTCATTTTCATTGAAGTTTAGGAAGTCTTTAATTTCTTCCCTGACCTGTTGGTTATAGAGTAGAGAGTTGTTCAGTTTCCATGGGTTTGTAAGTTTTTTGTTTCTGTTGTTGTTGAGGTCTAGCTTTATTCCGTGGTGGTCTGATAAAATACAAGGGGTTATTTCAATTTACTTGTATCTGTTGAGACTTGCTTTGTGACCAACTATATGGTCAATTTTGGAGAAGGTTCCATGAGGTGCTGAGAAGAAGGTGTATGCTTTTGTGTTTGGGTGAAAAGTTCTGTAGATATTTATTTGATCCATTTGATTCATGACCTCTGGTAGTTTCATTATTTCTCTCTTTACTTTCTGTCTCAATGACCTGTCCATTGGTGATAGTGGGATGTTGAAGTGTCCCACTTTTAATGTGTAGGGTCAATGTGTGATTTAAGCTTTAGTAATGTTTCTTTTACAGATGTGTGTGCCCTTTTATTTGAGGTACAGATCTTTTCTTGAATTGGTAATATGTGGTAAGATGTTCTCCCATGGTGATGGGCATTAGCAGCAAGCCTAGTCTCTCAGCCAGCTGTATAAACAAGTATGAGTATAGTCTGCAGGATCTGTGTTGCCCAGCCACCATGTTTTACAGGGCAGTGTTTTAAATGCAATTTCATTTTACATCATTCTCAACCTCACATGAGATTGTCGTCATCTTAAATTAAAGAACATCTGTTTGTTAACAAAGTGGCTTAACAAAATGTTTTCATTGGGGATAGTTACCCAAAACTGTCTGTCATTATTTTCTACAATTTCATGTGGGTCTAAAGTTATATCAAAAAGAAAAAAAAAAGATTTAATAAATACGCTTAAACCTGTACCTTAGAACTGAAGCACCACTTAAAGAGAAATATACTCTCATATTTGCATGTGTTTAATGTAGAAAAAGAGTAAAATAAATTCAAGGAAGGAAAGGAAGTAGAATGTAAGTAATGAAATGTCAATTAGAAAAAAATTACAAAAATAAAGAGACTGGCTGTTAAAAAAGATAAAGTACACAAATCACCTTTCAAGAAAAATACAGGCAAACTCACTATTAGTATTTGAAGAAAGAACTGAACTTTCTTTTTGAGTGTGATTTTCTATATAGGACTTAGTATATTCTCTAATTTACTCTAACATTTATTGTACTGTGTGATGTTTTCTAGGTAAATGATCAAATTATCTGTATATGATAATTGTGTCACATGTTGCTCTTCAGCCTTTAAACCTTCCTTACATCATGATAGTAAGCAGTCTTTTATTGGTACTGGACTTAATGTAAGCTTCTCTTGTTTCATCACAAATAATGATAATTAGTGTTGATCAGTGGTAGATATTTTCATCAAATAGAAAATTCTTCGTAGTTCTAATTGGCCAATTTTTTGTATATGGTTAAATTTAGCAATGCATTTCAGTATCAGGGTTTTTTTTTCTTTTCTTCCTTTTGAATTATATTGATAGATTTTATAAAGTTATAAAATTTTAGGACATTTACTTTTAAACTAGCTTCAATTTTAGCTAGAGTAATATGAGAAAAAAATGTAAAATCCTTTTTTTGTTGTTGTTACAGAACAGTGTGTCCAAAGGAGGCAGAGGTGACACACTAGTAAACTCACTAGATGACCAAAGGTAAAGTTTTACCAGATACATATTATTTTTTCAACTACTTGATCACTGAAAGAGTTCCTTCATTTTAGAAATGCTTATTTTATAGTCTGTTGTAATTAAGCATCAATGACTGCCTATTGAGATGCTAAAAATATTGGTGAAGAATATAAGACTGGATTATAATGGATAATCTTGCTTATCTCCCAAGATGCTTGGTAATATCTGGGAGCATCTTTGGTTTGTTATAAGTAAACACTGTGGAAAGTGAGGCTTTGCTAGGTGGAAGCAAGAAAAGTTGTTTGCCATCCTTCAGTGCTCAAGTCTTCTCTTCTGCCTCTTCCACACAATCAAGAACTTTTCAGTCCAAAATATTATTGGTGTTAAGGGTTTAAGAAAAAAAAAGCAAAGTATTGATTCCTACTAGACAGAAATTTTTATTTTGAAATTTATTTTACTTGTTACATGATTAAAGTAAATGGAACTGAGTATGCTGACTTTTAATTTTGTATTCTTTAGTTCTTCACTTCCTCTTATTGCTGAGTATGAGAAACATCTGGAAGAGCTAAACAGACAGCTGACCTGTTACCAGGTATGAAGTCATAATCGCTAAGATTTGTAAGCTTTTACTCTGAGAAGAAAATATGAAAGTCTCATTCATCTGTAACTGTGTATCTTTAAACATTATCCTCAGTTCTCTTTTGAATACAGAATTCGCTTGTTCTTGCTCTCTAACAGAGGCATCTTTTAGAAGCTTGGAGCTGTGTCCTAATGGCATTATTATTTGCTGTATCTCTGTGCTCAGAACTGTCTCACAGCCTTTCAAACCTTACCCTTATTCTACCCCTTTTTGTCATCATTTGCGGAATGACTTTCCCCCATTTTCAGATGCTATTTCTGTCAGATACTTTTATCTTTGTTTTTTAGATAAGATATTATTAACCTACTCCCAAGTAGGCTTAGATTCTAGCAGATTTTATTTTCTGTTACTAGTGGAGGAGGTTTATTTTAAGAATAATGGAACTAAACCTGGGAAGCTGTCTATATAGACAGATCTCAGTCTCAGGGCTTCGGAGATTAGGCTCATGAAAAACTAAAACACAATATAGGATTGTTATTTCAGTTAGTGACATTTTTAGAGTATAGCTAATATTTATAATGTGTTTCTTTGAATTGAAATAAATGTCTTCTACATTTCCTCCCAAATTTTCTGGTACCAGGATACCAATATAAATATTTCATTTTTAAAAGACTTTTTATTTTTAAAATTAGCTTTCAAAGTAATAGGTTTCTAAATGCAATTTCCTACATACTTCATTGTTATCAATCCCTCCTAGCTCCTCCTCCATGTGTACCTCTACTTTTCCTTAACTCCCTTTTCCAGCTGTACCCTTTGGCCCCAGTGTTTCCTTTTTACTTTTGTTATTATGTTATTATTGTCTTCCCCACTGCCTTCTCTTAAAGCTGCTGCTGCTTCCTTCTTCCAGAATGTATAAAGAGTTGTAAAAATGAAACACTAAAAAACAAAGCTCCCAATCATTTAATGGACAGTTCACAAAAAAAACAGAGAGAGAGAGAAGGAAAAAAATAAAAAGAATTACAAACACCAGATAAATATTTAGAAGTATTTCTTAATCAGAATTTCTGTGTCTCAGTCTAAGCCCACCAGCTGACAACGTCTGCCCTTTGTTAGAGATTGAATATAGTAGTGATTGTTAGCTTTAGATGCCAAATCCTGGATCAATTCACTAACAGTAAAGAAAGCAGGGTTAATCTGATGCAAATGTGAGAAAGCATAATGACCCAGTATAAAAATAACCCCTTCAATCAGATATATTTATCCCTCTCAGGTCTCTGAGGTGGTTGAAGAATAGATAGCTAGAGTCTCATAGTTAAATTTTGAGTTGTTTAGGAATCAAGAGGGTGTTCTGGATCTAAGAAGATATTTTTAAAATTGTGAGGCAAGTTACTATGAACGCTGAGTTAGATATAGACCTTTAAACTCATGGAGATGTTTAGATAGTAGAATGTTAAAGCCAGGTGCCAAATACATATGGACTGGACATTGGGAATGTATGCTAAGCCATATAACTCACATAATTGTGGCCTATTTATTTCTGTTGTTTTGTATTGTACTTATAAGAAAAAGAACCATTTGTTGGACTGAAAGGGAGAGCTGTTAGGGGGAAAAAGAAATACCTTGAACTAAAAAAAAAAAAAAAAAGGGAAGAAGATGGGGGGTTGAGGGGTCGGAGGGTGGAAGGGTGGGACTGGAGGGGGGACTAGGGAAGGGATTGTGATTGAGATGTAACTTGAAGAAATAAAAAATAAATTATTAAAAAACAAAACAAAACAAAAAACCCCTTCAGACTGATTTTCTCAAAGTGTTGCTGTCGGGATGGCAGATTCTTTTTTTTTTTTTTTCCTTTATTTTTTATTTCTTCAAGTTACATCTCAATCGCAGTCCCCTCCCTATTCCCCCTCCAGTCCCAACCTTCCACCCTCAACCCCCCATCCTCTTCCCTTTTTTATTTCTTTTAAGTTTAAGGTATATCTTATTTCCTCCTACAGTTTCCCCTTTCAGTCAAACAAATGGCTCTTTCTCTTATAATAACAAATACAATACAAAACAACAGAGGTAATTAGGCCACAGTTATGAGGGTTATATGGCTAAACGTACATTCGCAATGACCAGTCCATATGTATTTGGTACCTGAATTTAACATTCTACTATCTAACCATCTCCATGAGTTTAAAGGTCTATATCTCTATCAACATTCATACTAACTTGCAAAACAATTTTAAAAGTATCTTCTTAGATCTATAACACTCTCTTGACTCCTAAACAACTCAAAATTAAATTATGAGACTCTAGCTATCTGTTCTTCAATGACCTCAGAGACCTGAGAGGGATAAACATACCTGATTTTATAGGAAGTACAGGGCCTGCAGCTTCCCAAACTAAGAAATGACATACCTGTGGCTGCCTGGACAGTTCCCATTTTCTCTCCATACATTACATTATCGATCTTCAGTCATTTGACCCCGTTTCTCTGACAGACATTGATTGTAGAGCAGGGGTTATGAAGGACTTACCTACCCTGTCTTGGCAGAGCTAGGCTGTCGACTTACCTGCCTCCAGGTTTTGTCCTTTTTGGACAGCATTCTGTGTACAGTTGGAGAAAGGGGCTTTTCCTACCAAGAGATAGGCTTGCGACTAATTCAATCATCTCCCACTGGAGATTTTTCGATGCTCATCTTCTACTTGGAGGAGAATAGGGGGTGCTGTCAGGAGTTGATATGTCTTGATATAAAAAACAATCTAAAGTTATGAAAACATCTTTGAATGCCATATTCTGCAGATCTCTTGAGGTTTTTGAAGAGGCCCTATCTATCTCTTATATTAGGGTAAGCAGATGTTGCTTGTCTCTTAGCAGGTTTATTTCTGATTAGCTTAGCAAGTAACTATAATAGGCTGTCATAGTACCTAACAGAATGACCGGCTTCATAACCATTAGTTTGCATTTCTTAATTATCCTAAACAGTTTACGACAATTAGTAGTAAAAGGCCGAAACATCACATTTCATTTTTTTCTTTACCTCCTAACCCTTCCATCCCATTTCTCTGAGTGGGGTGTCCTTATATAACAGTACCTCATCTCAGTTGAGAGGTCATATGAGGGCCAAGAGCCTCGTCATTCATTGGGGGTGTACGAGGCAATGCCACCAGTGAAAAGTGCCTCATTGCCCGGGAGAGAGAACTACTAAACAAACAAACAAATAAGCATACAATAGATAAAAAAGACTAAAAAATAGAAAAAAATATAACTAATATATAAAAAATAGATAAAGAATAAAAATTAAAAATAAGAAGTCTATGTCCAAGTTCCCTGTGGTGTGTTAGTTGTAGTATCGATACCTTCTACTATATAGCTAAAATCCTACTATAAGTAAATAGATGCCATATGTGTCCTTCTGAGTCTGGGTTAGTTCACTCAGGATGAGCTTTTCTAGTTCCATCCATTTGGATGCAAATTGCATAATTTCATTGTTCTTGATAGCTGAATAATATTCCATTGTATAAATGTACCACAGTTTTTTGACCCATTCTTCGGTTGAGGGACATCTGGGTTGTTTCTAGTTTCTAGCTATTACAAATAAGGCTGCTATAAACATAGATGACGAAACTTCCTTATGATTCCGTGAAGAGGCATTTGGGTGTATACCCAAAAGTGGTATGGCTGGGTCCTGAGGCAGAGCTATTCCAAGTTTTTTAAGATATCGCCAGACTGACCTCCATAGTGGTTGCAAAAGCCTGTATTCCCACCAGCAATGGAGTAGGGTACCCCTTTCTCCACACCCTCGCCAGCATGTGCTGTCATTTGAGTTTTTGATCTTAGCCATTCTGACAGGTGTGAGATGGAATCTCAGAGTCGTCTTGAGTTGCATTTCTCTGATGATTAAGGATGTAGAGCATT
This sequence comes from Lophiomys imhausi, assembly GCA_907164525.1. NCBI lineage: Eukaryota > Metazoa > Chordata > Mammalia > Rodentia > Muridae > Lophiomys > Lophiomys imhausi. The sequence goes on along the minus strand of CAJQZJ010004856.1, from coordinate 5,961,295 downwards.
TCTTCAAGTGTCTCTCAGCCATTAGGGATTCCTCCTTTGTGAATTCTCTATTTAGCTCTGTCCCCCATTTTTTGATTGGATTATTTGGTTTCTTGGCATTTAATTTCTTGAGTTCTTTGTAGATTTTGGATATTAGCCCTCTGTCAGATGTGGGGTTGGTGAAGATTTTCTCCCAGTCTGTAGGCTGCCGTTTTGTTCGAATGACAGTGTCCTTTGCCTTACAGAAGCTTTTCAGTTTCATGAGGTCCCATTTATTGATTGATGATCTCAAGTCCTGAGCTGTTGGTGTTCTGTTCAGTAAGTTGTCACCTGTGCCAATGATTTCGAGGTTTTTCTCTCCCACTTTTCTTCTAGTAGATTTAGTGTGACCGGCCTTATGTTAAGGTCTTTGATCCACTTGGACTTAAGTTTTGTACAAGGTGATCAGTATAGGTCTAACTTCATTTGTTTACAAATGGACATCCAGTTGGACCAGCACCATTTGTTGAAGATGCTGTCCTTCTTTCATTGTGCCGTTTTGGCTTCTTTGTCAAAAATTAGGTGGCCATAAGTGTGTGGGTCTATTTCTGGATCTTCAATTTGATTCCATTGATCTACTGGTCTGTTTCTATACCAATACCATGCTCTTTTTACAACTATTGCTCTGTAGTACAGCTTGAAATCTGGGATGGTAATACCTCCAGATGTTTTTTTTATTGTACAGGATTGATTTAGCTATTCTGGGCTTTTTGTTGTTCCATATGAAATTGAGGCTAGCTCTTTCCAAGTCTATAAAAATTGTGTTGGTATTTTGATAGAAATTGCATTGAATCTATATATTGCTTTTGGTAGGATGGCCATTTTTATTATGTTGATCCTACCTATCCATGAGCATGGAAGATCTTTCCATCTTCTAAAGGCCTCTTCCATTTCTTTCTTCAAGGACTTGAACTTCTTGTACAGGTCCTTTACTTGCTTGGTTAGAGTTACCCCCAGGTATTTTATGTTGTTTGCGGCTATTGTGAAGGGGATTGTTTCCCTTATTTCTTTCTCAGCCCATTTGTTTGTTGTATAAAGAAGGGCTTCTGATTTTTTTTTTGATTAATTTTGTATCCAGCCACTTTGCTGAAGGTGTCTATCAGCTGTAAGAGTTCTCTGATGGAATTTTTGGGGTCGCTAATATATACTATCATATCATCTGCAAATAGGGATAATTTGACTTCTTCGTTTCTGATGTTTATCCCCTTGATGTCCTTTAGTTGTCTTATTGCTCTAGCAAGAACTTCAAGTACTATATTGAAGATATATGGTGAAAGTGGACATCCTTGTCTTGTCCCTGAGTTTAGAGGAAATGCTTCAAATTTCTCTCCAGTTATTTTGATGTTGGCCACTGGCCTGCTGTATATTGCCTTTATTATTTCTAGGTATGGCCCTTGTATGCCCGTTCTCTCCAGAACTTTTAGCATGAAGGGGTGTTGGATTTTGTAAATGCTTTTTCTGCATCTAGCGAGAGTATCATGTTGTTTTTTTTTTCTTTCATCTTGTTTATATGGTGAATGACATTGATCGACTTTCGTATGTTGAACCATCCCTGCATCCCTGGGATGAAGCCTACTTGATCATGGTGTATGATACTTTTGATGTGTTCTTGAATTCGGTTTGCTAGTATTTTATTAAATATTTTTGCATCTATATTCATGAGGGAGATTGGTCTGAAGTTCTCTTTCTTTGTTGGGTCTTTCTGTGGTTTAGGAATCAGGGTGATTGTGGCCTCGTAGAATGAGTTTGGCAATGTTCTTTCAGATTCTATTTTGTGAAAGAGTTTGAAAAGTGTTGGTGTTAGCTCCTCTTTGAAGGTCCGGTAGAATTCCATGCTAAAGCCATCTGGCCCTGGGCTTTTTTTGGTTGGGAGATTTTTAATGACTGTTTCTATTTCCTTATGGGTTATAGGGCTGTTTAATCTGTTTATCTGATCTTGATTTAGCTTCGGTCGGTGGAATCTATCAAAAAAATTGTCCATTTCACTTAAGTTTTCAAATTTGGTGGAGTATAGATTTTTAAAGTAGGATCCAAATATTCTCTGGATATCCTCAATGTCTGTTGTTTCTACCTTTTCATTTCTGATTTTGTTGATTTGTGTTTTCTCCCTCTGTCTTTTAGTTAATTTGGCTAAGGGTCTGTCTATTTTGTTGATTTTCTCGAAGAACCAACTCTTGGTTTCATAGATTCTTTGTATAGTTCTTTTGTTTCTAAGTTGTTGATTTCAGCCCTAAGTTTGATGATCTCCTGCCTTCTGCTCCTCTTGGGAGTGTTTGCTTCTTTTTTTCCCAATTCACCCAGTTTAGCTGTTAATTCGCTAATATGAGCTGTCAAAATTTTCTTTTTAAGGGCACTTAGTGCTATGAACTTTCCTCGTAGCACAGCTTTCATTGTGTTCCATAGGTTTGGGTATGTTGTGTCTTCATTTTCGTTGGATTTTAAGAAGTCTTTCATTTCCTTCTTTATTTCTTCCCTGACCCAGTGGTCCTCTAGTAAAGAGTTGTTCAATTTCCATGTGAGTGTAGATTTTCTGTTGATTCTTTTGCTATTGAAGTCCAGCTTTACTCCATGGTGGTCTGATAAGATTCAAGGGGTTATTTCAATTTTCTTGTATCTGTTGAGGTTATCTTTGTGTCCAACTATATGGTCGATTTTGGAGAAGGTTCCGTGAGGTGCTGAGAAGAAGGTGTATTCTTTTGTGTTTGGGTGAAACGTTCTGTCGATATCTGTTAGGTCCGTTTGGTTCATGATCTCTGTTAGACTCATTATTTCTCTGTTTGGCTTCTGTCTTGATGATCTTTCCATTGTTTTGAGTTGGGTATTGAAGTCTCCTACTACTAAACTGTTTGGATCGATGTGCGATTTAAGTTTTAGAAGAGTTTCTTTTATAAATGTAGGTGCCTTTGTATTTGGGGCCTAGATTTTCAATATTGAGATGTCCTCTTCATGAATATTCCCTTTAATGAGTATATAATGCCCTTCTCTTTTTTTTTTTTTTATTAACTTCAATTGGAAGTCTATTTTGTTTGATATTAGGGTGGCTACTCCAGCTTGTTTCCTGTGTCCATTTGCTTGGAAAACCTTTTCCCAGCCCTTTACTCTGAGATAGTGTTTATCTTCAATAGTGAGGTGTGTTTCTTGTATACAGCAAAAAGATGGGTCTTGTTTTCGGATCCAGTCTGTACGTCTGTGTCTTTTTATTGGTGAGTTGAGTCCATTGATATTGATGGATATTAGTGACCAGGGGTTGTTATTTCCCATTATTTTGGTATAGCTGGCTGTCTTGTGTTTCTTTTTGTTTAGTTGCTGTGGAGGTTTCTATTTCCTCTGTGTTCTTGGGTGTAGTTATCTTCTCTGTGTTGGAATTTTCCTTCTAGGATCTTCTGCAGGGTTGGGTTTGTGAGGATATATTGTTTGAATTTGATTTTGTCATGGAATATCTTGTTTTCTCCTTCTATGTTGATAGAGAGTTTTGCTGGATATAGTAGTCTGGCTGGGCACCTATGTTCTCTCAGGGCTTGTAGGACATCTGTCCAGGCCCTTCTAGCTTTTAAAGTTTCTGAGGAGAAGTCAGGTTTGATTCTGATGGGTCTGCCATTGTATGTGTCTTGGCCTTTTTCTCTTACAGCTTTTAATATCCTTTCTTTGTTCTCTACATTTGGAGTTTCTATTATTATGTGGCGAGAGGAGTTTCTTTTCTGATCTAATGTGTTTGGTGTTCTGTAAGCCTCTTGGATTTTTCCTGGCATCTCTTTCTTTAGGTTTGGGAAGTTTTCTTCTATGATTTTGTTGAAGATATTTCCTGGATCATGGAGTCGGGAGTCTTCTCTTTCCTCTATGCCTATAATTCTTAGGTTCTGTCTTTTCATTGAGTCCTTGATTTCTTGGATGTTGTGGGTGGGAGAATTTTTAGCCTTCTCATTTTCTTTGGATGTTGTACTGATTTCTTCCATCGAATCTTCCATGCCTGAAATCCTGTCTTCCATCTGTTGCATCCTATTTTTCACACTCACATCCGTAGTTCCTGTTCTCTTCTCTTGATTCTCCATTTCCTCTTTTAACTCTGACTGTGTTTTCTTTATTGTTTCCATTCTATTTTCATGTCTTGAATGGTAGTGTTCGTTTTGTACATTTCCTTCTCCAGTTTGCTTGTTTTTGTCTGGAGATCTTTCATTGCTTTATCCTTTTCCTGTTCAAGCTGGGTACCTTGGCTTGGAGCTCTTTAATGATGTTATTCGTTGTTTTGACTTGTAAGATTGTGGCTTCTTTGAATTCCTTCATAGTTTTAAGTTCTTCTTGAAGGGAATTTATCACTTTCCATACTGTAGAATTGTCATCGTTTTCATGTGTTTCATTTGTGGTGAGGTGGTTCTGCCTGGACGGAATAGCGTTGCTTTCTTTGTTGGAGACATTTCGCTGTGTTTTTTTTTTTTTTGGTATGGGGCCTCTGGCCATGTGGATTTTTTTTTTTTTTTTTTTTTTGCTGTCTTCTGGACTTGGGTCCAAAGGGGGCACTGTGGTGTAGGATTCCAGTTGCCTTACTCCACCCCTATAAGGTGAGTCATTCAGTCCCGCCTCCCAGGTGGGGACCTAATTAATTCAGGTGGTGGAGTTGTTTACAAGTAAGCTCTGATTCCCCGCCGGAAGGGCCTGTACTAGTACATAAGACCGATATACGACCGTTTCAAATATCTCGCAGTTTGCGCAGGGTTGGTTCCTGTAGCGGGTAAGTCTGCAGTTCAGGTGCAGTAGCCTTGCTGCTCTCGTGGCTTGGAAGCTGGCCGGTGACGTCACAGACTGCGATCTGTAGTCTGAAGGCACTTTGCAGCAGATCTCCCGCTCACTTCCAAGGGTGGCAACCTTTTGCTAGATAATTGGATCGTCTGTGTGAGACCTGGGAGTGCCCAGCAGGGTGGGGGATTATCTCTGCGTGGTTTCTGAATCTGTGGGCTGGGTATTAGGTTGGAACTTACCGGGTCTCTCCTTTTGGGGGGGATGTGTTATCCCGATTCCTGGGTCCAGAGGCTTCCTAGCATGTCCGAGATTTGGAAGGGATGTCCTGCCCAGGCCTCTTCTGTGGTCCCTGTGTAGCTGGGTGAGATTTAGAAGAGGTCGTGCCCTTTGTACATCGTCCTGGAACACTTGCTGCCTTGTGATTGTTGACCCCGAAATCAAAATACGTCTGCGCCGGCTGCCGCCATCTTGGATCCCTGGGAATGGCAGATTCTTAAGCTTCCAGGCTGGTCTCAAACTCACAGAGAGATTTACCTGCCTCTGGTGATTCTCTCACCTGTTTGCTACTACAAGCCGGCTATCTTTTTTCTTAACGAATGGACAAAAAGAGATTCTATGCTGTACTTTAAGGTGTAGCACACAGTAGGCTCTGACAGCTTTGCATCCCTGACAAAATACCTGAGAGAAATCAGCTTGAAAGAGGAAAGGTGGATTGTGGCAAAGGATTTCATTCCAGGCTACCTGGCTGTATTTGTTTTATCTTCAGGAGAGACAGGATATCATGTTAGCTGGAGAACAGGCTAAAGGAGGCTGCTCACTTCATGGTGTCTGGGAAGCAGAAAGAAGAGAAGGGGTGCTATGACCCTTTAAAGGCATAGCCCTGATGACCTTTGTATTCAAACTAGCTGTGCCTCTAAATGCCCATTAAGCTATGAATTAATTTTTTGATGAAGTTAGAGCCCTTTTGATTCAGTCTCTGAAGTTCCCACCTCTGAACATAAGCTTTCAAAATATAAATCTGTGGAATGCAACCATACTATAGGCCTTTAAATATCTAATGAATCTCAGGCTTTCTGGGAACAAGAGAGTTAGAGCTAACTTAACAATTTTTATAATATTAATTTTTAATTGGATGCTATATACCTTTACTAAGAGAATACAGTGCTTACAACTCCTAAGAATGAAGTTATTTTTGAATAAAGAATTATGTGGACTTTCATTTCCAAGTTTATTTCTTTATAAATGTATAAAGTGAAGGTATACACCCAGATTTTGTATTATAAGACAATTCTTAATTTATTTCCCATTCTTTATGGTGTATTTCTTTTAGCCTTTGGCCATTTAAGCTTAAGTCAACCCTAACAATGTCTTTTTCCTTCTGATGAGCAATTAAAGAACAAGAAAAGTTCTTTCCATGTAAATAACGTTTTGTTTTTAGTTTCAGTTTGTTTGGGGGCAGGTGCAGGGGTTTTTCAAGACAGGGTTTCTCTGTGTATACCTGACTGTCCTGTACTCACTTTGTAGACCAGACTAGCCTTGAACTCACAGAGATCCACCTGCCTCTGCCTCCCAGGTGCTGGGATTAAAGGCATGTACTACCACACCTGGCTTGTTTTTAGTTTTATGACTAGCAAGTCTAAAGTTCCTGCTGAATTCACTGTCTAAATTGTATGATTATATATTGTATATTTGAGTTGTTGCTGGAAATTAAACTCTGTTAAAACCTCTTATAGTCTATCTGATTCCTTCAGTTGGATTCAGTTTCTGATTTGGTGTTCTTACTACCTATGGATAATTACTGAATTCGTTATAGGAAGAAGCTACACTATAAGCCCAAGAGTCTGCAGTGATAGTAACAGTTGTACTTTTTTTAGAGAGAAAAAAATAATGTTGATATTTACTTCTAAGGATAGTATATCTATGTTCACATAGATATAATTAATAAGCAGAACTAACTTTTAAGAATTACAGATGTAACTGAGCATAGTGGCATGTGGCTTTACTCCCAGCACTCAGGCAGAGGCAGGTAGATTACTGTGAGGTAGAGGCCAGGCTGAGCTGCATAGAGAGTTTCAGGACAGCCAGGGTCACATAGAGACACCTTCTCTTTCTCTCTCTCTCTCTTTCTTTCTCAAAAAAAGAACAATCAAACAAAATCTTAACAGATTGGAAGAAAAGAGAATTATAGACATGACCAAAAAAAATAGTATACCTTCAGATCAGTAAAAGCATGCTGTAATTCTGTATATAAAAATCCCCCTGCAAAAAAAAAAAATATATATATATATATATAGTAGGAATATTTTGATGATATAAAAGGTACTTTGTCGATTTTTTTCCTTCTAAATATTAAATATTTTCAACTATTTTATAGTGAACTCCTTAATACAAAATATGTAATACACATATATTCCATATAATCATTTATAATATTAGATACTTTTCAAGTTAGAGTTTTTACAAATGTGATCAGTATTCAATTATTTGGTAGTACATTAATTCATTTTAATTTAACTGAAATTCTGGCTAACAAGAACCTGGGAAAAATTCAGCTTTGATGCCAACTTCATGTTAAAGGTGGTTAGTGGTTTCTTGGCTAAGCTACTCTGAGCATGTCTTAGTAGGGGTGAAACAGACTGGGAGCTGCCTGCTCACACATCTCTTGGCTCTTCTCCTTTACCCTAGAGTACACAGTCAGGTCTGATGGATATATTTTGAGCTGAGTGCACTTTTGTTTTTTGTTTGTTTGTTTGTTCATTTTTTTGTTTTTCTTTCTTTTTATTTATTTTTTTTATTTCTTTAAGTTACATCTCAATTGCAATCCCCTCCCTACTCCCCGCTCTGGTCCCACCCTCCCACACTCTTCCCCCTCAACCCCCCCCATCCACTTCTTTTTTTTTTTTTTTTTTAAGTTTAAGGTATATCTTTTTCCCCCAACAGCTCCCCCTTTCAGTCCAACAAATGGCTCTTTCTCTTATAACAACAAATACAGTACAAAACAACAGAAATAATTAGGCCACAATTATGAGAGTTATATGGCTTAGCATACATTCCCAATGTCCAGTCCATATGTATTTGGCACCTGACTTTAACATTCTACTATCTAACCATCTCCATGAGTTTAAAGTTCTATATCCAACTCAGCTTCCATCCTAACTTGCATCACAATTTTAAAAACATCTTCTTAGATCCAGAACACTCTCTTAATTCCTAAACAACTCAAAATGTAAGCACTTTTGTTTGAAACGTGCTTTTCAGTGACCACATTTGCCATCCACTCACCCTTTTACTCTTACTGAAAACTGACTCCTTATTTTGCTGTTTTGTTTTTATTAACGTTCCTCTTCCTTTTCCTTTCTAAGGCTAATTATTTTTTTTTTTTTTTGGTTTTTTGAGACAGAGTTTCTCTGTGTAACAGCCCTGGCTGTCCTGGACTTGCTTTGTAGACCAGGCTGGCCTCGAACTCACAGAGATCCGCCTGCCTCTGCCTCCCAAGTGCTGGGATTAAAGGCGTGTGCCACCACGCCCGGCTTCTAAGGCTAATTATTACCTCAGAAAAATCAGTGAAACTTTCATCTCATTCTCGTTGCAATATGGATTATAATCTTCATTGCATTTTAGTTAGTGGACTTCTTAACTCATCTAGCCTGCTAAGTAAATATGTCTCTGACTATGTTTGATTTTCATAGCAATCTTGTTTAGAACAGAGTTCAGATAATAAGGGTGGTGAGGTAGAGAGTGAATAATTGCTAAAGATACCTTAATTTTCTTTTTTAACCACTTGAAGTAGGAAAGATTATACATATGGACATGAGTTTCCCCAAACAGATGAAATAAGATACATTTACAAGGTATAGCAGTCAGCTTGTTTATTTTTTGTTTGGTTGTTTGTTTTTTTCAAGATAGTATTTCTCTATGTGACAGCCCTGATTGTCCTGGAACTTTCTTTGTAGACCAGGCTGCCTCGAATTCACAGCAATCCACTTGCCTCTGCTTTCCTAGTGCTGTGCACCACCACGCCTGGCGCAAGTGATGATTTTTGTCATACTGGAGTATATCTTCTTTTGCTTTCCTGGATTTATATTCTTAAATTTTTCTCCATTATTGCATAAAAGATTTTTATTTATAATCTATTCAAAATGAATGTTTTATTATGTTTGGTACATTGCTAAAATATCAATATGTAATACTGCTTGTTAAAGGTAATAAATTTTATCTCTAAATTACTGCTTGCATATAAATTGAGTACTAAGTAGAGATCTAATTGTCTGGAGAATGTATCAATACACCATGTTTCATTGTTCTTTAGAAACACATGGGTGAGATGAAACTACAGCTTGAAACTGTCATCAAAGAAAATGAAAGGTAAATCAGTTAGCCAATGGGTCTTTTGTTGTTATAGGTAACTTTTATTTATGTTTTTTCATGCACAGAGTTTGATGGTGTAGAGTACACACTCCTGGGCTTGAGTTTCTGTTGACTATTGGCTTCATTACCTGTGACTTTAAAGAAATTATTTAACTTCTTTCAGTTGTAACGTTTTTGCCTATGAATTGGAAATAATAAAAGAATCTTTTCTTCTTTTTCTTTATCTATTATTGTTAAATGTTTACACGTATATAACTATAAATCTGCTGGGTTCATTTAGTGTCACTCTATATGTATTTTTAGGGCTAACCACATGGTATTGAATGACCATTAATTTTGCCTCTCTCAGCAATCCTTAATTGCCTTTAGCTTTTTTCCTAAGGGTGAAGCCTTGTGAGATTCTCTCCCCCATCCATACACTCATCTCAACTGGTATTGTCGTTCAGGTCTTTGTTTAGGCTACCATGTTGTTGAGACTTCATGAATTTAGCTTCTCTAGAAGACACAGTCTCTTAGACATCCTGGTCTTCTGGCTCTTACAGTCTTTTCTGCTTCCTCTTCCTTTGGTTCCCTTAGTTTCAAACATAAGGGTAGTGTTACAGAATGTGGCTGTGCACCTCATAGTCAATTTTTTGCATTTTGACCAGTTGTAGTTTTCTGTAGTAGTCTCTATCTGCTTCAAAACTAAACTTTGATGAGAACTGAGAGCTACATTTATCTGTTTGTATAATGGTAAATATTGAGGATGTAGTTAGAAATTATACTGGTAGAGTATATGAAGTGGTAGTAATGAGTTCTCCTCTAGGTTTCATGGCCTCTCAAGTCTTAATAGTTGGCTAGGTTATAGTAGTAGGTCTGAATTTCTTCCTATTGTGCAGTGCTTGCGTCCAATTAGACAGATGTTGGTTACAAGATAGAAGTGCCACTGTTTCGCCTTTAGGGATATGTTATGCTGGTCTCTGTTGTGTTTTATAAGTAGAACAGCTAGATAGGATTAGTGATTTTCCCCACTTGGTAGCTTATACTTTCTAGTACTGTAAGCAAGAGGCTTCCAGGTTATTTCTAGCTCAATTTCTTCATGTCTTGTGTCCAGAATGTGTATTGTTTTCAGCAATAGAGACTTAACTTCAAAATCTGGGAAGCAACTAAAGGGCAAGGCCAGTAGCCTATATTGTTGTGATGGGGTGTCCTTTGGACTCCCTGGCCAAGGACTCAAAATGAGAGTTCTCATGCTTGATGTTGAGGTTTTTGTTGTATAAACTATGACAAAAGAGCATTATTTCATGAGGCAGACAGTAAGAAATAAAGTATTATCTTGAAATGTGACATATAAGTACCATATAAATATTATCAAGCAGTAAGGTAGTATAAAAATATTTATGGCAAGAAGCATACTGATTAAATACAAACAACCACTGTAAAAGCTGAAAATGTATTACAACCCTACTGCATTTATCTATGATTTCCTTCTAGTTCTCATCCTCATTCCCTCTACCAAAAGCAAATACTATCTTGAATTTTGCTTAGTAATATATTGTTGAAGTTTGCATTTTTAAAACTATAAAAATTGTATCATCCAGTATTCTGAAACTTAACTCTTTTCACTATCATACACAAGTGCGAAAATTTCAAGAGATGAAATTGCCAGGTTATAGGCTTATAATTTAGTGTCAACTTAATTCATAATGTGGCTGTGTCAGCTGGTTTACATTCTTAGCAGTAATATTTTAAAATTCATATTGATCTCTATTTTTCCAGCAATAATTCTAATCAAATTTCCTAAATACTATCATTTTCACTATTAAGTAATTTCTTATTGTTATGTTAATTTACATTGTAAAATACTGGTATGTTCTGCCATTTTTCATGTATTTTTTTCATGAAATGCTTATTCATCTCATTTCCCAATTATTTTTTTATTTATATTTCTTGCTAAGATGTGTCCATCTCTCTTAAGTGTCTCATTCTGCTAAAATTTTAATCTTTTCTGCACCATCTTTGAGGACGTCCTGGAAATACAGTTGTAGATTTTTCAAGTACTGTATAGATACAGAAATGTGAAATATAAATAAGAGTGCCCATTGCAACTGCTAGATAATAGGTACTTCAGATGTCTGGATTGGGATGTACTTAATGAAAGAACTGTTTTCTTTTTCTCTCTCTCTCTTTTTTTTTTTTTTTTTTTTAGCTGCAGCTTTTATTCTCCTTCCCTTGAGACCTTTCCCTTGGGAGGAATTCAGTAAACATTCAGTCCATACATGTTCATTGACATTCAGTTTTTCTTTTTTTTGTTTTTCGAGACAGGGTTTCTCTGTTTAACAGCTCTGGCTGTCCTGGACTCGCTTTGTAGACCAGGCTGGCCTCGAACTCACAAAGATTCGCCTGCCTCTGCCTCCCAAGTGCTGGGATTAAAGGCGTGCGCCACCACCGCCCGGCTGACATTCAGTTTTTAAGAAGCACTTTTAGTCGCTCATCCTACGTGCAGTCTTTCCCAATTTAATGTGTTAGAGCAACAGAACACCACTCACTTCAGTCTTCACTCACTTCCTTCTGTTCACAGGATGAAGTGCATTTGTTTTCTTGATATTCAGGTAGAGAGCCATAAATTAGTATCATATAGCTTTGCATACTTATTCACTGTTGTTATCCTAACATAAGCCTTTATACCAGCCAAGCAGGTCCGTCTACTGGCCCTGAGTATGTCCCGTTCTTCTATTTTTTTTTTTTGAAATTTTTTTTATAATTTATTTTTTATTTCTTCAAGTTACATCTCAGTCACAATCCCTTCCCTACTCCCCCCTCTTGTCCCACCCTTCCACCCTTTTCCCCCCACAGCTCCCCCTTTCAGTCCAACAAATGGTTCTTTCTCTTATAACAGTAAATACAATACAAAACAACAGAAATAAATACACCACAATTATGAGAGTTATATGGCTTAGCATACATTCCCAATGTCCAGTCTATGTATTTAGCCCTTGACTTTAACATTCTACTATCTAACCATCTCCATGAGTTTAAAGTTCTATATCTGACTCAGCTTTCATACTAACTTGCATCACAATTTTAAAAACATCTTCTTAGATCCAGAACACCCTCTTGATTCCTAAACAACTCAAAATTTAACTATGAGACTCTAACTATCTATTCTTCAACCACCTCAGAGACCTGAGAGGGATAAATATATCTGATTCTATAGGAAGTGCAGGGCCTGCATCTTCCAAAACTAAGAAATGACATATCAGTGGCTGCCTGGACAGTTCCCATTTTCTCTCCATACATTACAGCATCAATCTTCAGCCGTTTGGTCCCATATCTCTGACAGACATTGATTGTAGAGCAGGAATTATGAAGGACTTGCCTACCCTGTCTTGGCAGAGCTAGGCTGTCGACTTACCTGCTTCCAAGTTTTGTCCTTTTTGGACAGCAGTCTGTCTACGTTTGAAGCAAGGGGTTTTTCTTGCCAAGAGATAGGCTTGCCACTAATTCAACCATCTCACACTGGAGATTCTTCGATGCTCATCTTCTACTTGGAGTAGAATAGGGGGTGCTGTCAGGAGCTGACATGTCTCGATATCAAAAAAGTCTTAATTTAAGAAAACATCTTTGAATGCCATATTCTGCAGATCTCTTGTGGTTTTTGAAGATGCCCTATCTATCTCTTGTATTTAGATAAGCAAGTGTTGCTTGTCTCTTAACAACTTGATTTCTGAGTAGCTTAGAGTATATCTGTGATAAACTGTCATAGTAGCTAACAAAATGACACGCTTGCATGACTATAAGTTTGCATTTCTGAATTATCCTAAACAATTTAAGACGGTTGGTATCAAGAGGCCAAAGCTTCACATTTCATTTTTAAGCATTACTTGGTTCAATACCTTTAAGAAGCATTACCCTTAATTTTGCATCAATATACAAAGATCAATACCAATGTGGCCAAATATACTCTTAATTTTGTATCAATATATAAAGATCAATACGTATGTAGCCCAATACAATCTTAATTTTGCATCAATATACAAGGGTCAATACCGTTGTGGCCAAATATAATCTTAATTTTGTATCAATATACAAAGATCAATACCGATGTAGCCCAATACAATCTTAATTTTCCATTAATATACAATGATCAATACCACTTTAGCCAAATATAATATTAATTTTGAATCAATATACAAAGGTATAAGGGCATATTCAATAATCTGTCCTTTTTTTCTTGATCTGTCCTATACTATGTCTGTGTCCCATTTTTTTCTCAAGTCTGTTCACTCCTACATAGGAGAGAAAGAAGGATACAGAAAAGAAAAAGAGAGAAGTCCCTGGGTCTAACGTCCAAAACCCATTTAACAAGACCATTTAGCAGTTGGTAGTCTCTTCCCCTAAATAACAAAATTTTCTGTTATCCATCAAATAACCAAAAAGGGGGGCGGGGACACCCTCTCCACCTTCTGGGCATGGGACCTCACTCTCTTAAAATGACTTCCTGCTGATTTGGGACTTAGTAAACCAGTTTGGGGCCCAAATAAAAATGGAAAAATGGTTAAAAATGTTAATAGAATCATTTGATGTTCAGTCCTTTTGTGCTGTTTAGATGTCCTAAGAAGTTTGTACACAGAAGCTGATCTTCAGGGCTTTACTGACGTTCTGGCTGGGGCAGTCTGTGGAGTTGAACGATCTTAGCGATTTTGAGTTGTTGTGGTTGTAGACTTTTGAGGGAAACAGCTATTGAGGAAGTCTGCAAGGCTGGATCATCTGGGCCACTCATCTTCTTTGGTGTCTGATTTGTTTTCTGCTGAGGTTTCCGTTGTCCAGTTTTCCCTGGATTCCTTGAATGAATGCTTTAAATGTCCTGGAAAGATAAGAACGGAACCCTGCCCTAATCCTAACTCTGGGACAATTTCCTTTTTTTTGGGGGGGGGAGGGGTGGTCAGGTAATATTTCTCCTGAAGCAAATTTGATTTTTTGACAATATATAAAGTATTATTTTTCAATCTGGATTAAAGAAGAGATTTTTTTTTTTATTTTGTAGCTAAACAAACCTTTAGTGTATATATTTTGAGATCTCAAAGGACAATTTGTTTGCATTGAGCATGCCTTTTGTAAGTAGCTTTTAAACTTAAATCCTTCCAAATCCTATGTGTCTGTCTCTGCATTCTAAGTATTGGTATCAAAGACCTGTGGTTCCCATCTGAAGGGATTAAAGATGTGCTCCACCACCCCTGGATCAAAGTTTTTCTCTATTTAGAGCTTGTTTTGTATCAGGCTGACCTTGAGCTCTGAGATCTGCCTGTTTCTGTCTCTAGTGTGTTGGGATTAAGGGTGTATTCTTCCCCAGTGATGGGATTAAGGGTGTGCACCATCACCACCCTGTTCCTTGTAACTCTAGATTTATAAGACAACTGACTCTATAGTGCTCCTCCTATCTCTGCTGAAGTTAGAGGTATGGGCTAACACCACACGTTTCATGCATTTTACCTTAGCTCTAAGTTTTTTCTACTCTTGGAGGTGCATAAAACCAGGTTGAACGGCTGTAACCTTTAATTTATTTACAGTGTTTTAAACCTGTTACCAGCTTTTTTTATTAATTAATAAATTTATTTATTTGTTGCTTCAGGATACATCTCCATTATTTGTCCTCTTCCCCCCCCCTTCCCAGCCCCGCCCTCCTATCCCCTACCCCCTAATCCTTCCCTCTTACTCCTCTGGAGTGGAGTGTCCCTACATAACAACAGTCCCTCGCCCCAGTTCAGAAGTCATATGAAGGCCAAGAGCCTCTTCATACATTGGGGTCCTACATGGCAGTACCACCAATGAAAGGTGTCTCCTTGCTAGGAAGGGAAAACTAAAAAACAGACCAACAAACACACAAACCAACAAGAACAAACAACAAAAAAAAAGAAAGAAAAAAGGAAAAAGAAAAAAAAAGTCTATGTCCATGTTCCCTTTGGTGTGTTGGTTGTAGTACAGATATTCTGTACTATATAGCTAAAATCCTACTATAAGTGAATAGATGCCATGTGCATCCTTCTGAGTCTGGGTTAGCTCACTCAGGATGAACTTCTCTAGTTCCATCCATTTGGATGCAAATTGCAGGATTTTGTTGTTTATGGTGGATGAGTAGTATTCCATCGTGTAGATGTACCACAGTTTTTTAGTCCATTCTTCAGGTGAGGGACATCTGGGTTGTTTCCAGTTTCTAGCTATTACAAATAAGGCTGCTATGAACATAGATGAGGAGACATCCCTATGATTCCGTGAGGAGTCATTTGGATGTATACCCAGAAGTGGTATGGCTGGGTCCTGAGGCAAAGCTATTCCAAGATTTCTAAGATATCGCCATACTGACCTCCATAGTGGTTGCACAAGCCTGCACTCCCACCAGCAATGGAGGAGGGTTCCCCTTTCTCCACACCCTCGCCAGCATGTGCTGTCATTTGAGCTCTTGATCTTAGCCATTCTGACAGGTGTGAGATGGAATCTCAGAGTTATCTTGAGTTGCATTTCTCTGATGATTAAGGATGTTGAGCATTTCTTCAGGTGTCTCTCAGCCATTAGGGATTCCTCCTTTGTGAATTCTCTATTTAGCTCTGTCCCCCATTTTTTGATTGGATTATTTGGTTTCTTGGCATTTGATTTCTTGAGTTCTTTGTAGATTTTGGATATTAGCCTTCTGTCAGATGTGGGGTTGGTGAAGATTTTCTCCCAGTCTGTAGGCTGCTGTTTTGTACGAATGACCATGTCTTTTGCCTTACAGAAGCTTTTCAGTTTCATGAGATCCCATTTATTGATTGTTGGTCTCAGGTCCTGAGCTTTTGGTGTTCTGTTCAGGAAGTTGTCACCTGTGCCAATGAGTTCAAGGGTTTTTCCCACTTTTTCTTCTAGTAGATTTAGTGTGACTGGCCTTAAGGTCTTTGATCCACTTGGATTTAAATTTTGTATAAGGTGATATATGGGTCTAATTTCATTCTTTTGCAAATGGACATCCAGTTGGACCAGCACCATTTGTTGAAGATGCTGTCCTTCTTCTATTGTGCGGTTTTGGCTTCTTTGTTAAAAATTAGGTGGCCATAGGTGTGTGGGTCCATTTCTGGGTCTTCAATTCGATTCCATTGATCTGCTGGTTTATTTTTATACCAATACCATGCTGTTTTTACTATTATTGCTCTGTAGTACAGCTTGAAATCTGGGATGATGATACCTCTAGATGTGTTTTTGTTTTGTTTTTTTTTTTTTATTGTACAGGATTGATTTAGCTATTCTGGGTTTTTTGTTGTTCCATATGAAATCGAGAATAGCTCTTTCCAGGTCTATAAAGAATTGTGTTGGTATTTTGATAGGAATTGCATTGAATCTATATATTTTTTTTTGGTAGGATGGCCATTTTATTATGTTGATCCTATCTATCCAAGAGCATGAGAGGTCTTTCCATCTTCTAAAGGCTTCTTCCATTTCTTTCTTCAGGGGCTTGAAGTTCTTGTTATATAGGTCCTTTACTTGCTTGGTTAGAGTTACCCCCAGATATTTTATATTGTTTGTGGCTATTGTGAAGGGGCTTGTTTCCCTTATTTTTTTCTCAGTCCATTTGTTTGTTGTATATAGAAGGGCTTCTAATTTTTTTTATTTAATTTTGTATCCAGCCACCTTGCTGAAGGTGTTTATCAGCTGTAAGAGTTCTCTGGTGGAATTTTTGAGTTTGCTTATGTATGCTATCATATCATCTGCAAGTAGGAATAATTTGATTTCTTCATATCCAATTTATATCTCCTTGGTCTCCTGTAGCTGTCTTATTGCTCTAGCAAGAACTTCAAGTACTATGTTGAAGAGATATGGTGAAAGTGGACATCCTTGTCTTGTCCCTGAGTTTAGAGGAAATGCTTCAAGTTTCTCTCCATTTATTTTGATGTTGGCCACTGGCCTGCTGTATATTGCCTTTATTATTTCTAAGTACGGTCCTTGTATGCCCGTTCTCTCCAGAACTTTTAGCATGATGGGGTGTTGGATTTTGTCAAATGCTTTTTCTGCATCTAGCAAGATTATCATGTGGTTTTTTTTCTTTCATCTTGTTTATATGGTGAATTATGTTGATAGACTTTCGTATGTTGAACCATCCTGCATTCCTGGGATGAAGCCTACTTGATCATGTGGTATGATACTTTTGATGAGTTCTTGAATTCGGTTTGCTAGTATTTTATTAAGTATTTTTGCATCTATGTTCATGAGGGAGATTGGTCTGAAGTTCTCTTTCTTTGTTGGGTCTTTGTGTGGTTTAGGAATCAGGGTGACTGTGGCTTCATAGAATGAGTTTGGCAGTGTTCTTTCATACTAACTTGCATCACAATTTTAAAAAACGTCTTCTTAGATCCAAAACACCCTCTTGATTCCTAAACAACTCAAATTTTAACTATGAGACTCTAGCTATCTATTCTTCAACCACCTCAGAGACCTGAGAGGGATTAATATATCTGATTTTATATATATAGCAAGTGCAGGACCCGCAGCTTCCACAACTAAGAAATGACATACCTGTGGCTGCCTGGACAGTTCCCAATTTCTCTCCATACATTACAGCATCAATCCTCAGCCGTTTGGCCTCGTTTCTCTGACAGACATTGATTGTAAAGCAGGAATTATGAAGGATTTACCTACCCTGTCTTGGCAGAGCTAGGCTGTCAACTTATCTGCTTCCAAGTTTTGTCCTTTTTGGACAGCATTCTGTCTACAGTTAAAGCAAGGCCTTTCTCTTGCTCAGTGACAAGCTTGCCACTAATCCAGCCATCTCCAAAAGGAGATTCTTCGATGTTCATCATCTACTTGGAGTAGAATAGGGGGTGCTGTCAGGATCTGACATGCCTCAATATCAAAAAACTTAAGAAAACATCTTAAATGGAGGCATTTTCTTAGTTGAGATTCTCTCTTCCCATATGACCCTTGTGTCAAGTTGACAAAAAGAAGGAAAACTAGCCAACATACATGTTCTTTAGAATTTTATAACATTCCTATAGAATAATATCTTCGCTTTAGATATATTATCATTTACTTTATTTAAAAAGTATTTTTATTAATTCTCCTTTTTGATTTTCAAACCTTATGTTTATACTATTCATTCTTACTAAGTATACAATTGAACAAATTTTAAAATTAGGTTTAAATTTTGTCATTCATTCTGTGTTTTAAATCTATAGGTTTTTTTAAGCTTTAATGTTGTTTCTTAAAATAATTATTGTTAAACTGATATTTAATATCCTAGTAAAGAATATTACAGTGATTTTTTTTCAATTACCAATATTTAGGTTGAACTTGATTTTTAATTCACTAGGAAGCCAATACACTTTATGTTGTATAGATAATATCCATTTAGTTGTTTTGTATATTTGCTTACAACATTCCTCTTTTCCTGTGCAGATATCTTGAAGCTAGCCTTTAAAATCTCTGCTGATTTCAAAGTAGTGTAATGGTGTGAGTGGGGAGGTTGGCATAAAAAATGTCTAAGGTTGAGTAATTCATAAAGAAAAGAGGTTTATTTGATTCACAGTTCTGGAGTTACAGGAACATGGCACTAACATCTTTCAGCTTCTGGTCAGGATCTTATGCTACCATATTATGGTGGAGAAATAAAAAGTAAAAGGTAGCACATAGTTAAGGGACATGTGTGCCAGCATAATTCATAACGGTCACTTCCATGCTTATTAATCATAAGACCTAATTCATTCTCAAGATGTCTAATTTCCACATACTTAATGACCTCCTACAGAATCTTCCCCCCTCAAAATAATGTTACAAAAAGCAGCATATTTCAACATATTTGACAGAAACCATATCCAAACCATAGCAGAAGTTGGGTTTCATGATAGGAAAGTGGAAAAAATAGTCTCTCAGTTTAATAAGGACACTTTTGAAAATGCTGCCAGGTTTTAAAGTGAGTTCTGCTAATTATGTCTTTAGAGAAATATTGTACTTTTGCAATTTTAGTTATGTGTTGGTTGCAAAATCAAAATAATTTATGAATTATGGAGGAAATATTTTAAGAAAAATATACATGATGAGGTCTGGATAAGGGAACTGAGCAGTGGCTTGAGTTGTGCAGTGTGTGCAGTGCCGTGGTGTTGGATTGGAAACATTCTAAGACATTTGTGTAGTATACATAATATCTAGGAACTGATTTATAAATAATGAAATCGTTTTATAAGATAGTAAAGTTACTTACCAAACTTCACACCCCTGCCCCCTATGAAGACTAATTTGTACTGCCTAAAGATCCCTGGATGTGCGCAGTGGAGCTTTGTTGAGTTACCAGGGGATACACACTTAGAAACAATTGTATAACCATGAGCTTAGATTCCAGAGACTCAGCAAGACTGAAAGAAAGAAAAGATGGTAAAGCCTTTGCTTCTCCAAGGATATTACTGAGCTGCTAACAGGAATCTGGAACCATGAATCTTCTGAGTTAATATCAAGTGAAGTAGTAAAATAGCCATTCATTGTTAATCTTCATTCCTAACTTGATTGGATTGAGAATCACCTGAAGACACATGATTAGGAGGGCTTTTCCAGAGAGGTTTAACTGAGGAGAGAAGACACACTGGATGTGAGCAGCCCTAGCTCATGAGTTCTGAACTGAATAAAGAGGGAAAGGGAGAAAGCCAGATGATTGTTGGCATTCCCATTTCTCTGCTTTCTCTGATCTACTAGAATTGAGCACATAGCCTTACACTTTCACTACCATGGAACCACCTGCTCCATGCTTCCTGCACCAAAAATAAGCTCTTCTTCCTCCTCCCTTAAGTTCCTTGTCAGGTATTTGGTCAGAATAACAGTAAAAGTACATATTCACAAATATTTGAGTGCCTATTAAGTATTGAACATTTCCAATTACTCTTTCTCACCCAGAAAAATACCTTCCTCTTCCCAAGTACTCCTATTTTTATTCCGTACATATTTCTTTAAAACCTAACTTCCACATAAGAAAACAACAGCAGTATTTGTCATGGTGACCTCAGACTCCATTTTATTTCTTATAGCTGAATAAAATTCACTGTATATATGTCATCTGCTAATATTCAAGTTGATTCCATATTTTTGGTGTTGTGACTATTGCCACAGTACACATGCTGTATGCTGACTTAGATCCCATCAAAGTATATCCCCAGGATGATATGATGTTTCTATTTTAAGTTTCAGTAGTGACTGCACTAGGTTGTAGTAGTCTTACCATCCTTACCAACATTTAAAGAATGAACCAAATACAGTCTCTAAAACTATCATAAAAAGACTCACTGACGGTTGTGAGACATAATGAATGAGAGAATTAGGAATGTTCAACCACATTGAAAAGACAGATTATAAAAGATAATATAAAACAATTAAGGAAAATAAATCCTAAGAGCTAAAATTCATATATGACTCATGAACAAAATGAGTTTTAATTGTGTGAGCCCATTTATAAAAAGACTTTTTTTCTTGGAGGTTTCTAATAGTTTGAAATAATTGTTCAGTAATTACATAGTTTAGTAATATCAAAGAAATTAAGGAATAAGTGTGTCATAAATTCATATATGTAATAGATAACATATATGTAATAGTCTATCTTTGAATTGTTTTTATCATTTAGTATGATGAAACATCCAAATTTAAAAATTCTGAAAATTTTAAATCTCTTTAGGACAAACTGAACTCTGCTTGAATGATAAATTTGATGTCTTTGAAAATATTCACAGTATTAGTCACATAGTATTTAATTATTGTTCCTTCTGTTTTTATCTGGTCTTCTAAAATGATTTTAT
Organism: Lophiomys imhausi; assembly: GCA_907164525.1. Classification (NCBI taxonomy): domain Eukaryota; kingdom Metazoa; phylum Chordata; class Mammalia; order Rodentia; family Muridae; genus Lophiomys; species Lophiomys imhausi. Next base: position 5,940,398 of record CAJQZJ010004856.1, on the reverse strand, counting down.
AAGGAATTATGTATGACTCATGTTGATTTAATGCCCCCCAAATGGTAATTGTATTGTTATTAAAATGAGTGTAACATTAACTGCTTATTGCAAAGGTTGCACACTAAATTAAAAGATGCTGTTGAAAAGCAATTGGAAGCCCTTCCCTTGGGCACAGGGATAGAAAATGACATCTGTGCAGATGATGAGACCGTGAGGAACCTTCAAGAACAACTGCAACTAGCCAATCAAGTAAGTGACAGAGCTTTGTTATGTAATACATTTAAAGTCTTCAGAAATATGTGTTAATTTTTTTTTTACTTTTTCATTTTTGATATTACAATTATATCATTTCTCCTTTCTCTTCTTCCCTTTCCTACTAAACTCTCCAGTATACCCTTCCTGGCTCTCTTTGAAGTTCATGACCTTTTTTTCATTAATTGATGTTGTTGTATACATATATGTATATACACATACTAAGTATAACCTATTCAGTCTGTATAGTGTCACTTGTATATATAATTTTAGGGCTGACCTTTTGGTATTGAACAGAATAACAAAATTTAAAGCACTTGATTTTCCTGTGACTTAAAAAACTTGCAATAAATGCCATTACCGTTTGTTACAAATATAGCTTCAAATATATTTTAATTGAATTATATGACATTTTGAACATTTTTGTCCTTTAAAAATAATTAATGTTAAAAGAAAATTCTAAAGAAAAGAGGAATTGATAGTTTAATTTCCTTAAATTTGCGTATTTTTGTGTTTTATTTGTTTATTTTCAATTTTCAAAGTTTATAATATAATTATCCTTCTAAAATTATATTTTCTCTGGCTTTTTTCTCATCGTTTTTGAAAATTTTGGTATTCTTTGTCCTGTGTATTTATTTTTTCAATATAATTTTTGTGAATTTGTACATAAGGGAAATTCATTTCATGCCTGTATCATTCATCTCAGACCTTTTATGAGTTTAAATCTCTAATCTTCTACTTTGTAGCCTTGAGAAAAATCTTTGTGTCTCAGTATCTTTGTTTATAAATAGTCCTAGAAATTATGAATTACAGATTTGATTTTATAATATTCTGTTAAAAAAAGTCATAGCTTTATTCCTTAGAAGTCTGTTTTGAAAATGCTTATGAATACTATTTTAGGTAAGTTAGAAAGACTGTGTTTATGTTGTTCAGAGCCATGTTTTTTAACACTGAACTTTTTCAATGTATAAATAAAAGCTTAAAGAATGCTGAGGAAAAATGATGTGGGAAGTTTTTCTCTGTTCCAGAGTAGGAGAGATTTGCAGTTGTTTACACAGACATAAGTGATAATTATACTTCCAAATGCTAGATATTAAAGTGTCTTCTAGAAAGCCTTGGCACAATAGGCATTTATTACTTCTGAAATGTTAGAAAGTCCGTGAAACAATCATACCAAGTGTTTATTCTGAGTAGTATGTACTAATACGTGACTTTCCTTTATGTGTGAACGATTTGGAAATTGGGTGAAGATTGGACTTAAGGCCAGGCACACACTATCCAGGCACTCTGTGATTAAATACATATTTTTGTGTTAATTTGCTTTTAAAAGTCTGATAAAAAAAACTAAATGTGTAATTGTCTCTTACTAGAGTGAATGGTCTTAGTCTCATGTACTGGAAACTTATTGAAACTGAGCAAGTAAAGACTAAATTAAATACAATTTTTAAAGTTGAATATTGAGAGAAAAAAAGAATTCTTTGTGTACCATATTCTGTCAAAATACAGTTGGCCATCTTATCAATAGGCTCCACACCAATGGATTAAGTCAACCATGGGTCAAAAGTATTCTAAAGAATGTTGCATCTAAGATACCCACAGACAGACATTAGGTGGAGCTCTCAGAATTCTGGGGAAGATGGGAAAGAATTATTATAAGAGCAAGAGGGGTCCAAGATGCCATAAGAAAAATGGCCCACAGGGTCAATTAACCAGGGCTCATAGGGGCTCACAGAATCTGAACCAATAATCACAGAGCCTCTATGTGTCTGATCTAGCTCCTCTGCATTTATCTTATGGCTGTATAGTTCGGTGTTCTTGTGGAATTCCTCACAGTGGGAGCAGGGACTGTCTCTGACTCTTTCATCTGTTTTTGGGACCCTGTTCCTCCTACTGGGTTGCATCATCCAGCCTTAATATGGGGGGATATGCCTAGTCGTACTGCAACTTGATTGGCCATTTTGGTTGATATCACTGGGAGGTATGCTCTTTTCTGAAGTGAAAGGAAGAGGAATGGATCTGCGGTAGATGGGGTTTCACTGGGAGAAGAACAAGGAGAGGAAACTGCCATCAGGATGTAATATATGAGAGAATAAAAAAGAAAAAGGAAGATCGACACTCAGAAATATATTTTTAAAAATGTGTGTGTACTGACCATATTTAGACATTATCTTACAGCCTAAATAATAGACTATACAAAGTGTTTACATGGCATTGTATTACATATGAGTGAACTATAGATAATTAACATTTGTTGGAGGATGCATGTAAGTTATATGTAAATACTTTGTCTTTTTATATAAAGACCTATATCTTTTTAAATAAAGATCCTTTGCAGATTCTGGTATCCCGAAGGAGGGGGTTAAGTTTCTGCTCCCCTTACCAAGAAATGACTGTCATAAATATTGTATTTTTTGAGTTTCTATTATATGAGAGGCACCATGCTAAATACTACTAATATGGTGTAGAATTGGGTTCTTTCTTTCACAGACCCTTTGGAGAAAGGATAACAACTGATGAAGTGCTGAGTGGTGGTGGTCAGAGTTCTTGTGTGTGGTCTCTGTTTCTTTGTGTCCCACGTTCCTCATTTATATTTATGGATTATAATTTATTTTATTAGATTTTTATAGTAATTAAGTTTGAGCTTATAAACTATTATAATGCTGAGCATATATTTAAGTCAACAACTTTCCCTTATTTTTACTTCTATCCTCATTAGTAATCAACAAGATATAAATAAGAATTTATAGTTTTGTAGATAGTTTTGTAGATAAAATATATTGCATTAGGATATAGCAACAGTACAATATTAAGTCCTTATTATATTTAGTTCTGTTATAGTAAACTGGTTTGTAAAACTTCTAGAAAGCAGAAGTTTGACAGTAAGAGTCTTATAATATTCATATTCTTTGAATAGTTAGATTATGTTATCACACAGAGTCTAGTCATGGCTAAAGAGCTATATGTTGGAAACCGGGTATGGTGGCTTATGGCTTTAATATCAGTACTTCAGAGACAGAGGAAAGCAGATCTCTTTGAATTTGAGTAGTCTAGGTAGCAGAGTTCCAGGCCAGCCAGGGCAGAAGTGATGGGGTGAATCTGGGAAGAGCTGGGAGAGAGAGATGAATATAATCAAAACATATTTTACGAAATCATAATGGAACTAATGATTCTTCCTTTTAAGGAATGGTATGTTGGGCTGGAAAGATAGCTCAAGGTTGAGAGAAGGTAATGTTCCCCCAGAGGAACAGAATTTAGTTTCCAATACCCAAGCAAAGGGAAGCACAAAATTACTCATAATCCAGCTCCAGGAGATCTGAGACATCTGACCTTGGCAGGCTCCTGCGCACATGTACACAGCCCCACACACAAATACACACTTGCACATAATTAAAAACAGTAAGAGTAAGTCTTTTAAAATGAATTATATGTTAAAATGTATACATATAAATAAGTTGTGCTTATATAATATTTCTGAAAATGATAAATAGGAAATAATTCTAAAATTTAAAACTGTGGAATAAATTAAACTGGTGGGTTGAAATGAAACTCGTACTGCTTCAAAAGTTACATATTAATATGGTAGTTCTCAAAGTCATGTATCTCATAATCACTTTGAAACTTGCAGAAACACAAAATTACCACCATTTCTCCATTTCTCACCATCTGAAGCAGAGCTCAGTAGTTTGCATTTCTAATAGTTCTGAGATAATTTTGATAATGCTGGTTCTTTGAGAACCACTACTTTAAGAAACTGGATTTTGCAGAGCACTTGTCTATCATTTACAAGGCTCTAGGCTAACCTAGTACTAGGGCTGGAGAGATTGCTCAACAGTTAAAAGCATGTGTTGATCTTACAGAGGACCTAGGTTCAGTTCTCAGCACCCTCATGGTAGCTCACATACATCTGTAATTCCATTTTTAAGGAGTCCAATGCCTTGTCTGACTTCTTTGGGCACCAGGCATATACATGCATACAAAATACACACATAAAATAAATCTTAAAAACAAAACAAACAAACAGAAAAACCTAGTACCAGAAAAGTGGGGAGGGACACTGTAAATACTGCAAGTAATTCTTGTCATTCTTGTTCTGGGACTTTTTGAAATATGAGGCATTTTTATGACCTGAGTGACTAAGAAATGAAGTGATAAATAAAATTAAAACAAAAATGTGAAGGAAATCAATTGTCTATAATTATCCATGCAGAACTTGAAGATCTAAACTATGTCTTCTAACTCCAAATTCTGTTTGTCAACAAATTTGATAACCGACATACAGACACAACTAATTGATGGTTTCAGAAGGAAAGACGACAGTCACTTAGAATGGGGATTTGATTGAGAAGAAGAGGCCATGTGAGCGGTCTACTTCCTGGTGATAGTTGCAGTAGTTTTTGTTTGTTACTTTGAACTGTGTTTTGGTCACATGAATGTGTTCCCTTCATAGAATTTCATCGTTTGACCATGTATTGTTGTATATACTACAATCTCAGCACTTAAGAAGCAGAGACAGGAAGATCATAAATTTGAGGCTAACCTGGGACATAGAGTTCGTTCCAGACCAGCTTGGGCTGTTTATGGCATGGTGTCATGGGGATTAGGGGGAGTGATTTGTACATTTTCTGTGTGCATGTTATACTTTAGTAATGATTTATAGAAAATGGAATCCTGTATCCTAAAAGTATACTCAGCATGGTCCAATAATGCCCATCTTTTGGAGCTGCCACTGAGATTCCAAAACTTCCTGTGATAAAATGCAGTGGCCAAAGACACCTTAAAGAAGAAAGGATTTATTTGGCTTATGGTTCCAGAGAATTAGAGTCCATAATGACAGGAAAGCTACAGAGGCCAGCAGCAGGAGCAGGAAGCTGAGAGATCTCATTTCAACCCCCCCCAGTTATTATTTCCTCTAACAAAGCCCCATGTCCTAAAGTTTCTGTAACCTGGCTGACCAGCACCACCAACTGAGGACCCAGGGTTCAAATGCATGTGCCCACAGGGAACTCTTAACATTCCAGTAACAGCAAATAGAAAATGTTTTGTTTTGTTGTTTTCCTTTCTTAGTCAAAACTTGGTAAGGGACCCTAGGCAATTTGCTGTTTTCTTGGTCTCTGTAGATTAAATTAGTTTTTCTTAGTTTTTTGGGTTCAATACTCTACTCAGACCACTTAATCTTTTTTTAGTATCCTAAAGTGCTTTTTGCGAATTATGTCTATCAATATTTAGTCTACTTTAAATTTAACAGGCTTTATTTTTTTTTTTAAATAGTGATTTAAGCACACTTTCTACCAGCCCTCAAAGCAGGAATGACATATCTTATACTTAGAAAATTCCACTGTGGCAGGCAAGTGCACATAAGCAGATGCTTTCTTATTGTTTTGAACATTGTTTTGACTTCAAGATCTTTTGGAAGTTTTAAACTCTGAACCTCCTTACCATACTTTGGTGGAACTGTATTGAAAACTTAATTGATGAATAAGAAAAATCTTACTATGAAATGCCAAGTGAAATAGTGTTAAAAACAATATGTGATTATAATTTTACTAAAAGAAAAACTTCAAAAATTGTATCCCAGAAGCATACTTTTCCCCCCATATTTTCATAATTTTCTGTATTAAACACATAACTATTTACAATCATAAAATCATATTGTACTTTCTTCAGAAGGACTTTCCTCCTATGGTAATATCAAGGCTTAATTTACACTTTTTTGTAAAACAAGTTTTTAATATGTACTTCTGATAACAATTTTAGCTGCTAAATCTAAGTTAAAATGAAAATTTCAGAATAAGAAATTTTAATTTTTAGATTTGTTTTCTACTATTAAAATTTTAAAATCACGGATATCATTATATTACTGTCACATGTCACATAACAACCTGTCAATGATGGACTACATATACATTCCCTAAGAGTACATCAGCTAGTGATGATTTTGGTCACTGTCCTTTGTGTTAAGTATATCTGTTGTGGTCACATGATAATTAAATTGCCTAATAGTACATTTCTCTGAAAGTTTTATTAAACTGTGCATGACTACCTCTTTATATACACTCTAGTTTTATTTTGTAACTTTAGAAGAACCCATTTGTAGAAAAGTTTTATTTGTTTATACTATCAGTAAGTAGCCTGCTGGCACTTTAAGAAACTATCAAATTATTTGTTTGATAGGAGAAAACCTGGGCTCTGGAACTCTGGCAGACTGCTTCTCAGGAGTTGGAAACTGTACAAAAACTCTTCCAGGAACATATGACTGATGCACAGATTCATGTGTTTGAAAACCGAAAGCAAAAGGTAAACCTAGGTTTCATCATTTTCTTATACATCGGTATAAATAATTGTATCATGAAAAAAAAGTGTTTTGAAAAGAAATTCCTAAGTCTCTCATGTTTTTTAATGTTAACAATAAATATATCTCAGAATCTTTTGAACAGATACGTAATCAAAGAGCTGCCTCAGTGTATGTTACGGTTTGAATGTGATTAGAAGTAAAGGGTGTATTAGTGTGGAAAAGAAATATGAGATTGTGTTTTATAAATTGACCTCTGAGGTTTTAATTGTTTCATTTTCTACCTATTTTGAAATAAAACAAAAATTGTTCATTGAGTTAAGTGAATAGAGAAATATGCTGAAATCCAAATTATAATACAGTCAAACAGCAATATTCTATTAAATGTGACCTATTACTAAAATAGGTGTGGAGTATGTTGAATAAATTAAGTATAAACTTATCATGGGAACAAATCTTATTAGTTATTGAAGACTTCTTTCTGTCTAAAGCAACAGTGATTTTATATTGGGCATCTAGCTTTTACTTTATACCTTTATTAACAAAACTTTCACATAAAGACTTGTCAGTGTAACTTTATATATTTGTATTTGTTTCTCAGTTTCTCTCTTAATTCAACTGTCACCCAAATAATTGAGATTCTGTTATATTATGTGTTAAACAGGCCTCACAACACAAAAACTGGGCAGTTATTACTCTATTCTTTATTTATTTTTTCAAGTTACATTTCCATCAAAGTCCCCTTCCTCCTCCCCTCCAGGTCCTATCCTCCCTTCCTTCCTCTACCCCTTCTCCATCCTCTAATCCTCCTTGGATGAGGGGAGCCCCACATATCAAACATCCTCAGTTCATCAGTCACATAAGGGCTAAGACCTTCCTCTTGTACTGGGGTTTGATATGGCTATCCAGCTAAAGTAAGGTGTTCCACTAACAAGGAATAGGGTCCATGATTCACTGCAGGGTGGATTTTTTCCTTGGATAGTTATGCTAGGTTCCTGTCTGTTTGGATCTATGGGTTGTTGGATGGTTGTCCTGTGCTATACGGTTAGTATTCACGTATAAGACAGTACATACCATGTGTATCTTTTTGGATCTGAGTTAGCTCACTTAGTATGAACTTTTCTAGATTTATCCATTTGTTTGCAAATTGAATGATTTCCTTGTTTCTGATAGCTGAGTAGTATTCCATTGTGTAAATGTACCACAGGTTTTTTTTTTTTTTTTTTTTTTAGTCCATTCTTCAATTAAAGGACATCTGGGTTTTTTCCAGTTTCTGGCTACTAAAAATAAAACTGCTATGAACATTGTTGAGGCGATATTCGATATTCTGCTTTAGTGGAGTATCTTTTGGATATATGCCAAGGAGCGGTAGGATTGGAGCTTCAGGTAGAACTATTCTCAATTTTCTAAGATAATGACAGATAGGTTTCCAAAGTGGCTGTACAAGTTTGCACTCCCACCAGCAATGGAGGAGTGTTCCCCTTTCTCCACATCCTCGACAGCATGTGCTATCTCTTGAGTTTTTGATCTTAGCCATTCTGACGAGTGTGTAATGGAATCTCAGAGTTGTTTTGAGTTGCATTTCCCTGATGACAATGATGTTGGGCATTTCTTCAAGTGCCTCTCTTTTGTGAATTCCCGTTTTAGGTCTTTACCCCAGTTTTTGATTGGATTGGTTTCTTGGTATTTAATTTCTTGAGTTCTTTATATATTTTGTATATTAGCCCTCTGTCAGATGCAAGGTTGGTCAAAATCTTTTCCCAATGTGTAGGCTGCCATTTTGTTTGAATGACAGTGTCTTTTGCCTTACAGAAGCTTGTCAGTTCATGAGGTCTCATTTATTGATTGTTGGTCTTAGAGCCTGAGCTATTGGTGTTCTGTTCAGGAAGTTGTCACCTGTGCCAGTGAGTTCGAGGCTTTTCCCCACTTTCTCTTCTATTAAATTAAGTATGTCCGGTTTTATGTTGAGGTCTTTGATCCACTTGGACTTAAATTTTGTGCTGGGTGATAGATATGGGTCTATTTGCATTCTTCTACATGTTGACATCCAATTAGATGAGCACCATTTGTTGAAGATGCTTTTCTTGTTCCTTTGTATGGATTTGGCTTCTTTGTCAAAAATTAAGTGACCATAGGTGTGTGGGTTTATTTTTGTGTCTTCAATTTGATTCCTTTGATCCACTGGTCTATCTCTATGCCAGTACCATGCTGTTTTTATTACTATTGCTATGTAGTACAGCTTGAGATCAGGGATGGTGATACGTCCAGATGTTGTTTTTATTGTACAGGATTGATTTAGCTATTCTGGGTTTTTTGTTTTTCCATATACAATTGAGAATTATTCTTTCAAGGTTTATAGAGAATTGTGAATTGTGTTGGTGTTTTGATAGGAATTGCATTGAATCTATATATTGCTTTTGGTAGGATGGCCATTTTTATTTTGTTGATCCTACCTATCCATGAGCATGGAAGATCTTTCCCTCTTCTGATATCTTCTTCAATTTCTTTAGGGACTTGAAGTTCATGTCATACAGGCCTTTCACTTGCTTGTTTAGAGATACCCCCAGTATATTTTATATTATTTGTGGCTATTGTGAAGGGTGTTATTTCCCAAGTTCTTTTCTTAGCCCATTTTTCTTTTGTGTAACGATGGCCTACTGATTATTTTAGAATTAGTTTTTTTTATCCAGCCACCTTGCTGAAGGAGTTTATCCACTGTAAGAGTTCTCTGGTGAAAATTTTGGGGGCATTTATGTATACTGTAATAACATCTACAAAGTAGGATACTTTGACTTCTTCCTTTCCAATTCCTATCTCCTTGATCTCCTTTAGTTGTCTTATTGCTCTAGCTAGAACCTCAAGTACTATGTTAAAGAGATATGGAGAGAGTAAGTTGAGCATCCTTGCCTTGTCCCTGATCTTAGTGGAAAAGCTTTAAGTTTCTCCCCATTTAATTTGTTGTTGGGTATCAGTTTGCTGCATGTTGCTGTATATTGCCTTTATTATATTTAGGTATGGTCTTTGTATGCCTAATCTCTCCAAAACTTTTAACATGAAGGGGTATTGGATTTTGTCCAATGCTTTTTCAGCATCCAATGAGATTATCATGTGTTTCTTTTTCTTTTAGCTTGTTTATATGGTAGAGTACATTGATGGATTTTTGTATGTTGAACTACCCCTGCATCTCTGGGATGAAGCCTACTTGATCATGGTGTATGATACTTTTAATGTGTCTTGGATTCGGTTTGCTAGTATTTTATAGAGTATTTTTGTGTCAGTGTTCATAAGGGAAATTGGTCTGAAATTCTCTTTCTTTGTTGAGTCTTTATGTGGTTTAGGTACCAGGGTGACTGTGGCCTCACAGAATGAGTTTGGCAGAGTTCCTGCTTCTGTTTTGTGGAAGAGTTTGAAGGGTATCAGTATTAGCTCTTCTTTGAAGGTCTGTTAGAATTCTGGACTGAAACCTTAGGACCTGGACTTTTTTTTTTTTGCTGGAAGATTTTTAAGGACTGCTTCTATTTCCTTAGGGGTTCTAGGACTGTTTAATTTGTTAACCTGATCTTGATTTAACTTTGGTAGGTGGAGTTTATCAAGAAAATTGGTCATTTCCCTGAGGTTTTCCAATTTTGTGGAATATAGGTTTTTGAAGTAAGACCTAATGATTCTTTGGATTTCCTCAGTCTGTAGTTATTTCCTCCTTTTTGTATCTGATTTTGTTGATTTGAATTTTTCCCTTCGTCTTTTGGTTAGTTTAGCTAAGGGTTGTGTTTTGTTGCTTTTCTCAAAGAACTAGCTCTTGGTTTTATTGATTCTTTCTACTCTCTTTGTTTCTAACATATTGATTTCAGCTCTGAGTTTGATTGTTTCCTGCTGTCTATTCTTTTTGGTTGTGATTGCTTCTTTTTCTAGATTTTTCAAGTGTGCTGTTCAGTTGCTATTATGTGAACTCTCCAATTTATTTTGGAAGTCACTTAGTACTGTGAACTTTCCTCTTAGTGCTGCTTTCATTGTATCCCATAAATTTGGGTATGCTTTGCCTTCATTTTCATTCCCTTCTAAGAAGACTTTAATTTCTTTTTTTTTTATTTCTTCCACGATGCAGAGGTCCTTGAGTAGAGTTGTTTATTTTCCATGATTTGCAGGTTTCTTTTGTTTTTCTTATTCTTGAAGTCTAACTTTATTCCATTATGGTCTGATAAATGACAAGGGATGATTTCAATTTTCTTCTCTCTGTTGAGGCATGCTTTGTGACTGACTATATGGTCTATTTTGGAGAAGGTTCCGTGAAGTGCTGAGAAGAAAGTATATTCTTTTATGTTTGGGTGAAATGTTCTGTAGATATCAATTAGGTCCATTTGATTCATGGCGTCTGTTTCATTATTTCTGTTTGCTTTTTGCATCGTTGATCTGTTCAGCGGTGCAAGCAGTGTATTGAAATCTCCCACTATTAAAGTGTGGGGTTCGATGTGGGATTTGAGCTTTAGTGTGTTTCTTTAACAAATGAGGGTAACCTTGCATTTGGGGCATAGATGTTCAGTACTGAGATGGCATCTTGGTGGATTTTTCCTTTGATCAGTATAAAGTTCCCTTCCCCATCTCTTTTGATTAATGTTGGTTGGAAGGCTAATTTATTGGATACTAGAATGACTACTCCAGCTTGCTTCTTGGGTCCATTTGGTTGGAATATTTTTTTCCAGCCCTTTACTCTGAGATGATGCTTATCTTTTTTGCTCAGGTGTGTTTCTTGTAAGTAGAAGAATGATGTTTTCTGTTTTTGATTCCATTCTGCTAGCATATGTCTTATTATTGGGGAATTGAGTAACATTGATGTTGAAGGATATTAATGACCAGTGATTGTTAATTTATACCATCTTGATATTGGTGATAGTAGTGTGTGAGTGAACTTCTTGTCTTTTGGTTTTTCTGAAGTGGAGTTGTTTGTTTCTTGTATTTTCTTGGGTATAGTTAACATCCTTGGCTTGGAGTTTTCCTTCCAATATCTTCTGTAGGACTGGATTAGTGCATAGATAGTGTTTGAATTTAGTTTTATTGTGGAATATCTTGTTTTCTCCATCTATGCTGATTGACAGTTTTGCTGGGTCTAGTAATCTGGGCTGGCATCTGTGATCTTTTAGGGTCTGCAAGACATCTGTCCAGACCCTTCTGGCTTTTAGCATCTCTGGTGAGAAGACAGGTGTGATTCTGATAGGTATACCATTATATGTTACTTGACCCTTTTCCCTAGGAGCTTTTAATATTTTTTCTTTGTTCTCTACATTTAGTGTTTTGATTATTGTGTGGTGGAAGGATTTTCTTTTCTGGTGTAATCTATTTGAAGTTCTATAGGCTTCTTGTACGGTTATAGGCATCTCTTTAAGTTTGGAAATTTTTCTTCTATGATTTTGTTGAAGATGTTTTCTGGTCCTTGGGGCTGGGAGTCTTCTCTTTCTTCTATTCCTATTATTCTGAGGCTTCATCTTTTCATAGTGTCCTTGATTTCCTGAAAGTTTTGTGTCAGGACTGTTTTGGATTTTACATTTTCTATGACAGATGTATTAATTTCTTCAATTTTATCCTCTGTGCCTGAGATTCTTCTTTGTCTTGTATTCTGTTGGTGATGCTTGTGTCTGTAGTTTCTTTTCTTTTTCCAAGGTTTCCAGTTCCATAATGTCTCAGCTCGTGTTTTCTTTATTGCTTTAACTTGCCTTTTCAGGTCTTGAAACATTTTATTCCATTTCCTCTCTTGTTTAACTATATCCTGCATTTCTCTGAGGACTTTATTCATTTCCACCACCTGTTTTGATATATTTTCTTGTTGTTCTCTGAGGGATTTGTTTTCCTCTCTTACAACCTCTGTTATTTTCATAAGCATAGGATTTAGGTCATTTTCTTGTGTTTCAGTTGTGTTAGGATTTCCAGGGCTTTCTGTCGCATTATAGCTAGGTTCTGGAGACACCAAATTGTCTTTGTTTGTTTGATGGTTTTTTTTGTTGTGTTCTTATGCTGGCTGTTAGCCATCTTTTTGATCGTGGTGTTGTCTGGCTGTTCCTTGTGTCCACTGGCTTTGGTGTACTTGGAAGACCCCTGTTTCAAGGGCTGGTTGGTTTTGTGATGGGTAGGTCCCGTGATAGAGACTGTATGGCGTGAGAGCTGGTGGATCTCCTCAGAAAGGCAAGTTCACCTGTGGGCCAGAGCTGAATCTGTGTGTCACTGGAGCTTGGGTTCTCTCTCCTTGCCAACACTGTTGTTTTGGGCTCAGTAGCTCGGCTATTTTATTGAGATCCACTGAAACTGTAGTCTGGGACCATTCATTGTTCAGAGTTGGAGCTACCCCCAGGACAGAGGCCAGCATCACCGGTCTAGTGGCTGGCTATAGCAGGAGCTAGGGTGCTCAGGTGGGTGACTAGTCCCAGCTCACGCCTGGGCTCCAGATCAATCCGCTGTGTCAGGATTTGACACCCAACACTCAGATACTATGCACTGGTTGCCACCATGTTGGAGAAGAAATTCTCACTGGCCTGTGTGCTCTCTTGGTCTGATTGTACCTCTGATCCTCCGGTGAAGTCAAGCAGGTCCTCCTCATGGAGGCTGATACTCCGGAATACAGGCAGGGCCACTGACCGGCAGCTGGAGTCATAACTGGAACCACCTATTACTCTATTCCTAACCCACTAAGCTACTCTGGCTTTCTCCCGGCATAAATCCCTGAGATACATGTACTTTCTTGCTTTCCTCCTTCAGCTGACTCTCTCCTGATGTCTCCTGCTCCCCTGCCTGTGGCTGAATCCCTTCTTCCTCCTCTAACTTCTCTTTCTGTGGAGGGCAGGATGTCCAGCCTTATTCTCTCCCCAGCTCAGTGATTGACTTTAAGCTGGTTTATTGGCATATCAGGGTACAATTCGAGACCAGTGTTTACATAACATTAAGACAAGAGATTCTAAGAACAAGGACTTCAATCAGATATGGGGGGTACAGAAATCATTTGAATAACATAATAACCTTATGCCTATAAAGACCACCTATCCCATTGGGAAGTCTGTCTTCATTATTTTTCTGTTGGTTCTTTTATTGCTAAGTACACTTGAGTGGTATGGACTTGAGAATTATTTGTTAAAATAAGTGAGTTATCATAGCTCTCATTTGTTAATTCCCCAAGTTCAAGTTTGTGAATGCTCTTATTATTTTCATAGTGAAATTCTGCTGGTTGTAATCCTAATGATACTTACATGATATTCTAGTTTATAAGATTTTTTAAGCCCATGCTGTGGTTTAAAAATAACACATCTGATCTATAGAACTTTTACTTCCGAGGCCTAGTAGAAGTCACTTCTAATAAAATAAATCTTCAAGCCTGTTTCCTAATTCAGGTCAATAACTAAGCTCTTAAATTATTTTGTTGTTTTCACACAAGATCTTTCTTCTACTATAGTTCTATCTTTTTTTTTTTTTTTGTAAATACTTTCCAGATAACATTTCATCTCTATTTCCCTAGTTGCCTATTCATCATCACTTTTATTATTTTAACATGCTAACAGCCTATTCCAACTTTATGTTACTTGTACAAGTAGTGTTTAATAATACCGTATGACTTGGCAAAATGATTTTAAACTTGTGGTACATGGGAACTTTTACAACAATTGCACAATAACCACATTGGCTCCTTTGCACAATTCAACTTTTACATTTTAGATATGGTTGAATCTGTAGTTTCCAGTGTCATACATGTATTCTCTAGCTTTTGAAATTTCTAGTCACTTTAAATGTCTGTATGTCCACATCTTTTATATTTAAAATATTATTTACCAGTGGATAAATTTGTATAAATATTGATTTTAACATAAAACATAAATTATTAGTATTACCATTGCCTCCTTGTGTAATTTTTAATCATTGAAATTTTTTATTTATTTGCCTACTAATTCACATAATAGAAGATATAATGCTGATATTTAGGTATATGATTTGGACTTGATTTTAATTTATGTAAAATATGGGCTAAAACAAATCATTGTGGACTCACTGTACTTTCCTGTTAGGACCAACTGAACAATATTCAACAACTAACCAAGAAACTTCATGTTGCTAATGAAAGCATAGAAATGGTAAGTGGAAATAACCATTTCCTGTACCTAATTTTTACAAATTAGAAACTGTAACTCTATTTATTTATGCTTATTCACATCAAACAACAAAGCATGTTATATGAATTAAATCATATAAACATTATTTTTTTTCTGATTTTCTTACATACTCAGTAACCGAACATACTTCACAGTGCCCTTTAAAGATCTAACCAACCTGTATTTGAATTAGATCCTAATCTGGAAACTCTCTTAGAATATATGGCAAGAGTAGAGTGATATGGGCCTTCAGCTCCTCAAAAGTAATGTACACACTGAATCTTTAGTGTTTCTTATCACACACAGCCAGAAATTTGATAAGAATAACATAAATCTTTGTTGAATGAATGAATTGCTTATTTTTAAAATTAAATTAAGAACTATCTGTAAACTAACTGTCAATATATGGGATTAATATATGTAATGTGTATGTGTATATATGTGTAAATTTTCCTACTTTTTTTTAAACAAATATAACTCAGCCTCCCAGTTCCACTTATTCTCTTTTAATTCTTTTATTTTCCTTTGTTTTCCTTACCTCCTTGGAATTTTATTTTTACTCATTGTTGAGTAATAGAATTATAGCACTCTGGGTGATCCCTTCCTTTGCTTTTAATTCTTCCCTAGTTACTCTGCTAACTCTTGCTAATAACTAAACAATGTCCGTGCTTAAGAGTAGAATTATGTCATCAAAAGTAAGTCATCCCATTTTATTGCAGTCTTATTTTCCTTTATTCAAATGTCTCCTACTTATGTTAACATACAGAATCTCCTTTCTTATTTGTTTGTGTTGTTTTTGAGACAGTAGTCTCATACTGTAGCATGGGTTAGCGTGGTGTTGCCCAGGGTGGCTTCAAACTCCTGACAGTCCTCCTCCTCCACTTTCCCCATTACTGGGATTATGAACATGAGCCCCCACCCTTGGCTATTACTGGGATTTCTAATCATAGGATTTTACACTGCACTTCTGAAGAGTCTTAAAATTTCAAGTAAGGTGCTCCAAAACAACAGAATTGCTGAGTTCTTTAATTAAAGGTTTTTCATGATATATTTCTAAATGGAAACTAGTACTTTAGCCTAGTGTCACAATTATCATTTCTCTCAGTGTATCTCCCAGAACGGTAGGAATTATATAATCCTTTGGCATTTCTGTTATAGTTACCTTGTTATATCAATAACCCCTAAATATTTTTAAGGAAAGTCATAGGAAAAGGATGTTTGAGTGTTCCCGAAGGGTATATTAAACTATGACAGTGCCTTTAATTCCAGCCAGAGGAAAAGGCAGGCAGAGCTCCTTGAGATTAGGACCATGCTTGTCTACATAGTGAGAACTTATCTTTAAAGACAGGAAAAATTCATACCATCAGGCCAGAACTACAGAGTTTTGTTCATATCTGTACTGCATATCAAGCAACTACTAACAAAGCTGTCATAAAACAATCTTGAAGGCCAGGTGGTGGTGGCAAATGCTATTAATCCCAGCACTCAGGAGACAGAGGCACTTCCTATATAATCAGATATATTTATCCCTCTCAGGTCTCTGAGGTGGTTGAAGAATGGACAGCTAGAGTCTCATAGTTAAATTTTGAGTTGTTTAGGAATCAAGAGGGTGTTCTGGATCCAAGAAGATATTTTTGAAATTGTGAGGCAAGTTAGTATGAAAGCTGAGTTAGATATAGAACTGCTCACTGAAGTCAATGAAAACAATTCATAAAATGTGGACTTTGAACAAAGAAAATGTATTTTTAATGCCATATAGAAATAATGGAAACCACAAGAAATCCTACAGAATCAACTAACCTGGCACATACGGGCTCACAGAGACTGAACCACCAACCAGGGAGCCTGCATGGATGACCTTGGCCCTCTGCACATGTGTAACACTTGTTGAACTTGGTCTTCATGTGAGCCTCTCTCTGACTCTGTTGCTTGCTTGTTTCCCCGTACTAGGCTGCCTCTTTTAGACTCAATAGGAGAAGATACACCTAGTCTTACTCAACTTGATATGCCAAGGCTGGTTGATATCCTTGAGAGTCCTCCCCTTTTATGAGGAGAAAGGGGAGAGGGGTGGATGTGGGAGGAGGGAAGGTGGAGGGGAAGGACTGTGAAGAAAGGAGGGAGGGGAACTGCAGTCAGGATGTAAAGTAAATAAATTAATTAACTTTTTAAAAAAGAAAGTGGAACTAATGGACCCTGTACACTAGTCTAACAAATTAACTGGAGGAGTCTAGATCAAATGAAAGAATAAGAGAATTCAAAGAGATAAATTAAAATCATTGTAAATCAAATAAAAACATAGAATCGGGAATTGAAGATGGTATGGGACTAACTCCTGATAGCAGTTAGAAATAATCTAAACAGTACCTAACACAACTGAAAAATTTTGAGGGCAAAAGAAGGAGCTGGGATTGAAAAAGCAAACAGAGATGTATAAAATATGTTCATTATAGCAGAAAATTTCTCAAATCTACAAAAAGATATGGCAGTCCAAGAATAGGAACCATTAAGAACTCCAAAGAGGACCAGAAAAGAATGTCTCCATGTCATGTTATAGTTAAATGGCAAGAGTACAGAACAAAAAATCAAAATAGTGAAAGCTGTGAGTGAAATCCCAAGTTGCTTCTAAAGACAAATTTGTTAGCATTACATCAGACTTCTCCTCTCAGGAGAAACTCTAAAAAGAGCCAAGAAAGCATGGGATGATATATTTCAGTCTCTTACAGTAAATTACTGCCAACTGAGATTATCATATCCAACAAAGTTACTTAAAATCAATGGAGAGATAAAGACCTTCCAAGATGAACACAACTGAAAGCAACACATCCCAACTAAGCCAATACTAGCAAATATATTTAAAAGATCCCAACACAGAAAGAAGGAAAAGAGAATCATGAGACCTAAGAATAATTTTCATGAGGAAAGATGAGCAAATAAGAATTAGGAGTGAATCCTGCATGTTCAACTCGGAAAATTAACAGACCTCTAGGATTAACAATAATAAAAAACCATATATACTATTCTACTCCAAGTAGAAGATGAGCATCGAAGAATCTCCAGTGGGAGATGGTTGAATTGGTGGTAAGCCTTTCTCTTGGCAAGAAAAACCCCTTGCTTCAACTGTAGACAGACTGCTGTCCAAAAAGGACAAAACTTGGAAGCAGGTAAGTCGACAGCCTAGGTCTGCCAAGACAGGGTAGTTAAGTCCTTCATAATTCCTGCTCTACAGTCAATGTCTAGAAACAGAGCCAAACAGCTGAAGATTGATGCTGTAATGTATGGAGAGAAAATGGGAACTGTCCAGGCAGCCACTGGTATGTCATTTCTTAGTTTTGGAAGCTGCAGGCCCTGCACTTCCTATATAATCAGATATATTTATCCCTCTTAGGTCTCTGAGGCGGTTGAAGAATAGACAGCTAGAGTCTCATAGTGAAATTTTGAGTTTTTTAGGAATCAAGAGGGTGTTCTGGATCCAAGAAGATATTTTTAAAATTGTGAGGCAAGTTAGTATGAAAGCTGAGTTAGATATAGAACTTTGAACTCACGGAGATGTTTAGATAGTAGAATGTTAAAGTCAGGTGCCAAAAACATACGGACTGGACATTGGGAATGTATGCTAAGCCATATAACTCTCATAATTGTGGCCTATTTATTTCTGTTGTTTTGTATTGTATTTATAGTTATAAGAGAAAGAACCATTTGTTGGACTGAAAGAGAGAGCTCTTGGGGGGAAAAAGAAATACCTTAAACTAAAAAAAAATACAAAGGGTAGAGGATGGGGGGTTGAGGGGGAGGAGGGTGGAAGGATAGGACTGGAGGGGGGAGTAGGGAGAAGGTTGTGATTGAGATGTAACTTGAAGAAATAAAAAATAAATTATTAAAAAATAAGTTCTGACTGTAAAAAAAAAACATATATACAGATCAGACTTCAACACAAAACTAATTTGAAGAGGTAAACGTTCCTTCCTACATACTAATAAAGGGAACAGTCCATAAAGAAAAGGGTAACTAGCCGGGCGGTGGTGGCGCACGCCTTTAATCCCAGCACTTGGGAGGCAGAGGCAGGCGGATCTTTGTGAGTTCAAGGCCAGCCTGGTCTATAAAGTGAGTCCAGGACAGCCAGGGCTACACAGAGAAAGAAACCTTGTCTCGAAAAACCAAAAAAAAAAAAAAAGAAAAGGGTAACTATCATTTATATGTATGCAAGGAATGTTGGTATACCCAGTTTCGTAAACAAGTGTTACTATAGATATAAAGGGATGTGATAATATTGGGAAATGTCAGTACCCCAGTCAATATTAGTAGCTAGATTATCCAGATGAAAAAATTCATACAGACTTCAGTGTGAAATTTTACAGGGACCCAAATAAACTTAACAGACACCCCCTAAATGATGAGCTACAGATGATTGAAAGCTACTGAGAGAAGAATTTGTCTCCCCAGAGATGAGTACCCTAAATTGTTATCCAAGCACAAGTGAACATCCCTAAAAGAATATGTGTGTGTGTGTGTGCACACGCACACACGCACATGCAACAGTAAATGCACTCAGGAAGTTATATATTCACACACACACAACAATAATAATAATTATAAAGAATAAGAGTTGGCCTGGAGAGATGGCTCAGCCATTAAAGGTTAGGCTCACAACCAAAAATATAAGAATAAGAATGAATTTGAAAGGGATATATGAGGTAGAATGTAGGAGAGGTGGAGGGAGGAAATGATGTCATATTTTATTTTAAACGGGATTATAGAGATGTAAAAGAGTAAAGGGGAGAATGAACAAAGAAATGCTAATAGAAGGGGTAAATCTAACTGAAGCACATTTTGTATATGCAGATGTTATAATGAAACCCATTATTTCATAACAGTTAATACATATAATGAAAATAAAATAAAACACAATACAAATAAGCTGGGCCCAGATAAATATTCCTGGAAGCAGAGTCATAAGGGGCCCAAATAGACTTGAGACCAGTCTGGGCTATATAACCTGACTGTGAAATTTTTTTAAATAACTTTCAAGTAAAATAAATTGGGCCAGAAAGATGACTGAGAAGATAAAGGTGGTGCACCAAGACCTGAGTCTAATTGCTGAGACCCATGTGGAAGAAGGAAAGAAGTGACTCCCACATGTTGGCTCTTGACCTTCATGTACTGTGGCATGTGCCTTCCTCAAAGACATGTAAACCAGATAAATTAGAAATGTTTCTGGAGTTTACTTCCAGTGATAAACACAGGGTTTAGACTACCCATGAACAACACAGTGATTCGCATTGTTTATATCTCAGTCTCATTAACACTGTTAGACAATTCTACAAGATATAACATTGATTCCATAACCTATAGCACTTTTCAGTTTCCTACACATTAGATGAATAAAGGATCAGGCAGAGAAAGCCCTTTTGTAGCCATGCAGGGTCAGCTAGTTTGAAGCAAGAACCATGGGAGTAAAGGAAGGAAGACCCAAGGTTATATGTTGCCCTCAAAAAATGTACTAATTATCATGACTCATATCTTATTTGTTGTTGTTGTTGTTTTTGTTTCTGTTTTTGTATTGCTTATATGCTTTACGTCATCGTTAAAAATAGAATTCCTAGCCAAGCATGGTGGCACACGCCTTTAATCCCAGGACTTGGGAGGCAGAGGCAGGTGGATCTCTGTGAGTTCAAGACCAGCCTGGTCTACAAAGCAAGTCCAGGATAGCCAGGGCTGTTACATAGAGAAAACCTATCTTGAAAAACAAAACAAAATACAGTTCCTAATGTTCTAATACTTTGTTTTTTATTTGTTCTTATGATAGACTAATCAACACTTCCTGAAAACAGTAACTGAACAAAACATGGAGATCGAGAGACTTCGAAAACATCTTAGGTATCATTAGCCATGAATTTTGTTTTTATTATTAATTATATTCATTCAGGGGAATTTCTTAAAATACCTTAGATTTTTCCTATTATGTTTCTTTCTCCCTTTTATTAAACCTTTGCCAGAAACACTCTGTATATATGAGCATCAGCCATGACCTCAGTGAGTCAGGAGGTAACTGTAATGTGTAGTTGGAGAGATATATCATAGTAAACCAGTGGTATAGCAGAAAACTCACTCCCCTAGAAAAGTGTTCTTATCTTTTGTTGGACTTCTGCTTAAGAAAAAGAGGCACCAAAACGTGTATTCTCATAGCAGATAGTTACCAAGAAGTACTAGTGGGGGAGTGGAAAACTGAGATTGGAAAGAGAAAAAGATGCATCTGGTACAGATAGCCATTGGTTTTCTGTTTTTATGATAAAACTTCTGACTAAAAGCAAATTGGGAAAGGGTTTATTTTAAATGCTTACTCTTCCATGGTGCTGTCCATTGTTGAGGGAAGTTAAGGCAGGAATTTGAGTTCAGAACTGTTGCAGAGACCATGGAGGAATGCTGCTTATGGGCTTGCTGTCTCTGGCTTGTTCAGCTATCTTTCTTGTACAACCAGGAACACCTGCCCACAAATGGAGCTGCCCACAGTGGACTGGGTCTTCTCACATCAGTCATTAAACAAGAAATTCCTCACAGGATTACCGAAGGTCAATCTGATGGAAACAACTCCTGGATGGTCCCTCTTCCTTGATAATTCTTAATTTGTATCAAATTTGACAAAAAAAAAAAAGAAAAAACTAGAGAGCACATTTATCATCCATAAAACATTATGTACCTATTAAAAGAAATAAGAGAAGTGGAGCTACATACAACTTTGAGATAGGATTTGAGGTAAGATTGGGGATGGAGGAGTAGCATTGCTGGTAATCAAACCCAGAGCCTTGCAAATGCTAGGCAATTCTCCTGCCAGTGACCTGCTACACATTCATCCCTAACAATATGTGAAATAAAAAAACAAATTTCAAGATGAGTAATTTTGTGGCATCTTGATTTTTCTAATTTATTATAATATAAATTCAGAATATTCACTGGTAATTATCTGGAACTCATTGAAAACTACTGTAATAATATCCCCCTTCCATCTCTAATTTTATTGATTTGAATCTTTTGACTAGTTTGGTTAAAGATCCATTTTTCAGTGTATTTGTCTGTTTCATAGAACCCACTCTGTTTCATTAATCGTTTGTATTTCAGTTTTCTGTTTCATGAATGTAAACTCTGGTCTTTATTAGTTCTTTCTTTGTGCTGATTTGGAGATAAATTTTTCAAGAACTTGAGTTTTATTGTTAGATTATTTATGTGAGATATCTGATTTTTTTAATGTAGGCATTTGTAACTACAAAGTTTCCTGTTATAACTGCTTTTTTTCTGTTTCCCTTAGGTTGCAGTGTGTTGTGTTTTCATTTTCATTTAGTTCTAAGAATTGTTGTATTTCCTTCCTGATTCCTTTAGTGACTCACTAATCATTCAGAAATATGTGCTTTGCAGGTTTTGGATGAAATAGTTTATAGGTGTCTGTTAAGTCCATTGGATCTATAGTACAATTTAACTCTAAAGTTTGTTGATATATTTTATATGGATGGCTTAGCTATGGATGAGAATGAAGTATTATTGAAGACACACATTATTGTTGTTTCGAAGTCTATTTGGGCCTTTATGAACATAAGTGTTGGTTTATGATATTGGGTATGGTGGAATTGAGTATATATATATATATACGTGTGTATATATATATATATATATATATATATATATATATATATATATATATATTTGTTATACTTGAATCCTTCATCAATATGAATTGGCTATCCTGGGAGGGGGGTTGCTTGTCTGTCTGTCTGTTTTTTCTTTTTTCTCAGATTTTTAAAGAGCACAACAAAATGAATCAGTGAGCAATTAGGAACAACTTCAAAACATTTAATGATAGGGACTGAGACTTGGTAGATAAGATTGGTAAGCCTGTGGACCTAAATTCAGGTCGCTAGCAGAGATAATAAAAAACTAAGCATAGCTGTGCATGACTGTAAACGCTGCACTGGAAAGGGGTAAAGAGAATTGCCAGAGCTTACAGCCTTTCCTGTAGCTGAGAATGTGGGGAGTATTGTTTTCTGTTAGAGATCAGGAATAAGGCCAAGAGCAATAGAGGAAAATACTTGATTTCTCCTCTGGCCTCTACATATGTGTTCATGTTTATAGGGGCAAATGCACCTCTGTACATACGTACACTAACACACACACATCTTACTCAAAATTAATAAGTAGAATTGAAATACAAATTTGGAAGGATAGAATGAGAAATCTCAGCAAAGAAATAGAAAATCTAAAATCAAAATAGAAAATTGAGAAGTGCTACACCAGAGTGAGAAACGTCAATACTTTAGTGAGAAGATTTTTCCCACATCTTTATATTTTAAAATAATGTAAGTTGGAATAAATTGCTGAGAAAGAGAGAGAGTGCATGTATGTGAAAGATTGAAAGAGGTATGGTAATCTACTTTTTCCTTGATAAATTAATACAATGTCAATTACCAAGACAATTAAATAGGGAAAAAAAAAACGTTCTGTTATTTATAAGGAAGAGTTTGATTAAATAAAACAAAATGTATTTATGAAAATACATATCAGAGTTATCATTACAAGTCAGTAGGGAACTATCATGTTGGCAATTGTTTCTGTCCATAAGAAACTTTTATGGGAGTTTTCCTTTCCACATTTATTTTGATATAGGCTTATGGGTTTAGTATCTTTTTTTTTTATTTCTTCAAGTTACATCTCAACGACAGTACCCTCCCTACTCCCCCCTCCAGTCCCACCCTCCCACCCTCAACCCCTCATCCTCTTCCCTTTTTTCTTTTTTAAGTTTAAGGTATATCTTATTTACCCCAACAGCTCCCACTTTCAGTCCAAAAAAATGGCTCTTTCTCTTATAATAATAGATACAATACAAAACAACAGAGGTAATTAGGCCACAGTTATGAGGGTTATATGTTTTATCGTACATTCCCAATGTCCAGTCCATATGTATTTGGCACCGGACTTTAACTTTCTACTATCTAAGCATCTCCATGAGTTTAAAGTTCTATATCTAACTCAACATTCATACTAACTTGCAACACAATTTTAAAAGTATCTTCTTAGATGTATAACACTCTCTTGACTCCTAAACAACTCAAAATTTAATTATGAGACTCTAGCTATCTATTCTTCAACCACCTCAGAGACCTGAGAGGGATAAATATATCTGATTTTATAGAAAATACAGGGCCTGCAGCCTCCAAAACTAAGAAATGACATACCAGTGGCTGCCTGGACAGTTCCCATTTTCTCTCCATACATTACAGAATCAATCTTCAGTCATTTGGCCCGTTTCTCTGACAGACGTTGATTGTAGAGCAGGGGTTTTGAAGGACTTACCTACCCTGTCTTGGCAGAGCCAGGCTGTCGAATTAACTGCTTCCAGGTTTTGTCCTTTTTGGACAGCATTCTGTCTACAGTTGAAGCAAGAAGCTTTTCCTACCAAGAGATAGGCTTGCGACTAATTCAATCATCTCCCACTGGAGATTCTTCGATGCTCATCTTCTACTTGGAGTAGAATAGTGCTGTCAGGAGTTGAAATGTCTCGATATAAAAAAAAAAATCTTTTTTTTTAATAATTTATTTTTTATTTCTTCAAGTTACATATCAGTCACAATCCCCTCCCTAATCCCCCCCTCCAGTCCCACCCTTCCACCCTCAACCCCCATCCCCTTCCCTTCTTTTTTTTTTTTTTTTAGTATAAGGTATTTTTTCCCCCCAACAGCTCTCCCTTTCAGTCCAAAAAATGGTTCTTTTTCTTATAACTATAAATACAGTACAAAACAACAGAAATAAATAGGCCACAATTATAAGAGTTATATGGCTTAGCATACATTCCCAATGTCCAGTCCATATGTATTTGGCACCTGACTTTAACATTCTACTATCTAACCATCTCCATGCGTTTAAAGTTCTATATCTAACTCAGCTTTCATACTAACTTGCCTCATAATTTTAAAAATATCTTCTTAGATCCAGAACACCCTCTTGATTCCTAAACAACTCAAAATTTAACTATGAGGCTCTAGCTATCTATTCTTCAACCACCTCAGAGACCTGAGAGGGATAAATATATCTGATTATATAGGAAGTGCAGGGCCTGATTAAAAAAAAAAATCTTAATTTAAGAAAACATCTTTGAGTATCCAAGATGGCGGCGGCCTGCATGGATGTATTTTGAATTCGGGGTTAACAGGCATAAGGCGGCAAGTGTTGCAGGACGCTGTACAAATGGCACGACCCCTTCTAAATCTCACCCAGCTACCCAGGGACCACTGAGAGTCTCTGGGCAGGACGCTTCTTCCCACTCTCTGACACACAAGGAAGCCGCTGGACCCGGGAATAGGTATCCCCCATCCCCCACCAGGAGAGACTCCTGTTAGGTTCCCATCTAAAACCCAGCAGGCAGATTCAGATCCCACGCAGAGATAATCCCCACCCTGCTGGGCACCCCCAGGTCTCGCACAGATGATCCAACTATCTGGCGAAAGGTTGCAACCCTTGGAAGTGAGCTTAGCTCGACTGAAAAGTGCCTTCAGACTGCAGATCACAACACCACTGCTGTGACGTCACTTGCCAGTTTCCAAGCTGCAGGAGCGTCAAGGCTATTGGGGCTGAAGGGCAGGCAGATTTACCCACTACAGGAACCAACCCCAGGCAAACTGCGAGATATTTGAAACTGTCGTATATCAGACTTTTGCACTAGTACTGGCCCTTCCAGCGGGGAACCAGAGCTTACTTGTACACAGGTCCACCACCTGGATTAGTTAGGTCTCCACCTAGGAGGCGGGGCTGAATGACTTACCTTAGGGGTAGAGTAAGGCAACTCGAATCCTACACCAAAGCGCCCCCTTTGGACCCAAGTCCAGAAGGCAGCAAAAAAATTCCACATGGCCAGAGACCCCAGACAAAAAAATAAATAAATAAACAGAGCGAAATGTCTCCAACAAAAGAAAACAATGCTATTCCATCCAGCCCGAACCACCTCACCACAACTGAAACACATGAAAACGATGAAAATTATACATTGAGCAAAGTGATAGAGTCCCTTCAAGAAGAACTTAAATCTATGAAGGAATTCAAAGAAGCCACAATTTTACAAGTCAAAACAATGACTAACACCATTAAAGAGCTCCAAGCCAAGGTGGCTCAGCTTGAACAGGAAAAGGACAGAGCAATGAAAGATTTCCAGGCAAAAACAAGCAAACTAGAGAAGGAAATGTACAAAATGAACAATACCGTTCAAGACATGAAAATAGAAATGGAAACAATAAAGAAAACACAGGCAGAGTTAAAGGAGGAAATGGAGAATCAAGGGAAGAGAACAGGAACTACGGATGTGAGTATGAAAAATAGGATGAAAGATGGAAGACAAGATCTCAGACATGGAAGATTCGATGGAATAAATCAGTACAACATCCAAAGAAAATGAGAAAGCTAAAAAAAATCTCTCACCCACAACATCCAAGAACTCAAGGACTCAATGAAAAGACAGAACCTACGAATTATAGGCATAGAGGAAAGAGAAGACTCCCGACTCCATGGTCCAGGAAATATCTTCAACAAAATCATAGAAGAAAACTTCCCAAACCTAAAGAAAGAGATGCCAGTAAAAATCCAAGAGGCTTACAGAACACCGAACAGATTAGATCAGAAAAGAAACTCCTCTCGCCACATAATAATTGAAACTCCAAATGCAGAGAACAAAGAAAGGATATTAAAAGCTGTAGGAGAAAAAGGCCAAGTCACATACAATGGCAGACCCATCAGAATCACACCTGACTTCTCAGAAACTTTAAAAGCTAGAAGGGCCTGGACAGATGTCCTACAAGCCCTGAGAGAACATAGGTGCCCAGCCAGACTACTATATCCAGCAAAACTCTCTATCAACATAGAAGGAGAAAACAAGATATTCCATGACAAAATCAAATTCAAACAATATCTCCTCACAAACCCAGCCCTACAGAAGATCCTAGAAGGAAAATTCCAACACAGAGAAGATAACTACACCCAAGAAAACAGAGGAAATAGAAACCTCCACAGCAACTAAACAAAAAGAAACACAAGACAGCCAGCTATACCAAAATAATGGGAAATAACAGCCCCTGGTCACTAATATCCATCAACATCAATGGACTCAACTTGCCAATAAAAAGACACAGACTTACAGATTGGATCCGTAAACAAGACCCATCTTTTGCTGTATACAAGAAACACATCTCACTATTGAAGATAAACACTATCTCAGAGTAAAGGGCTGAGAAAAGGTTTTCCAAGCAAATGGACCCAGGAAACAAGCTGAAGTAGCCACCAAAATATCAAACAAAATAGACTTCCAATTGAAGTTAATAAAAAAAGACAGAGAAGGGCATTACATACTCATTAGAGGAAATATCCACCAAGAGGACATCTCAATATTGAACATCTATGCCACAAATAAAAAGGCACCTACATTTATAAAAGAAACTCTTCCTAAACTTAAATCGCACATCCATCCAAACACTTTAATAGTGGGAGACTTCAACACCCCACTCACAACTATGGACAGATCATCAAGACAGAAGCCAAACAGAGAAATAATGAGTCTAACAGAGATCATAAACCAAATGGACCTAACAGATATCTACAGAACGTTTCACCCAAACACAAAAGAATACACCTTCTTCTCAGCACCTCACGGAACCTTCTTCAAAATCGACCATATAGTGGGACACAAAGATAGCCTCAACAGATACAAGAAAATTGAAACAACCCTTTGTATCTTATCAGACCACCATGGAATAAAGCTGGACTTCAATAGCAAAAGAATCAACAGAAAGTCTGCACACACATGGAAATTAAACAACTCTTTACTAGAGGACCACTGGCTCAGGGAAGAAATAAAGAAGGAAATCAAAGACTTCTTAAAATACAATGAAAATTAAGAAAAATCATACCCCAAACTATGGGACACAATGAAAGCTGTGCTGCACGGAAAGTTCATAGCACTAAGTGCCTTCAAAAAGAAAATTGTGACAGCTCATATTAGCGAATTAACAGCTAAACTGGGTGAATTGGGAAAAAAACAAGCAAACACTCCCAAGAGGAGCACAAGGCAGGAGATCATCAAACTTAGGGCTGAAATCAACAATTTAGAAACAAAAAGAACTATACAAAGAATCAATGAAACCAAGAGTTGGTTCTTCGAGAAAATCAACAAAATAGACAGACCCTTAGCTAAGTTAACTAAAAGACAGAGGGAGAAAACACAAATCAACAAAATCAGAAATGAAAAGGGAAAAATAACAACAGACATTGAGGAAATCCAGAGAATATTTGGATCCTACTTTAAAAATCTATACTCCACCAAATTTGAGAACTTATGTGAAATGGACAATTTTCTTGATAGATTCCACCCACCGAAGCTAAATCAAGATCAGATAAACAGATTAAACAGCCCTATAAGCCCTAAGGAAATAGAAACAATCATTAAAAATCTCCCAACCAAAAAAAGCCCAGGGCCAGATGGCTTTAGCACAGAATTCTACCGAACCTTCAGAGAGGAGCTAACACCAATACTTTTCAAAGTCTTTCACAAAATAGAATCAAAGAACATTGCAAAACTCATTCTTTGAGCCCACAGTCATCCTGATTCCTAAACCATACAAAGACCCAACAAAGAAAGAGAACTTCAGACCAATCTCCCTCATGAACATAGATGCAAAAATATTTAATAAAATACTAGCAAACCGAATGCAAGAACATATCAAAAGTATCATACACCATGATCAAGTAGACTTCATCCCAGGAATGCAGGGATGGTTCAACATACGAAAGTCTCTCAACGTAATTAACCATATAAACAAGATGAAAGAAAAAAAACACGTGATAATCTTGCTAGATGCAGAAAAAGCATTTGACAAAATCCAACACCCCTTCATGCTAAAAGTTCTGGAGAGAACAGGCGTACAAGGACCGTACCTAGAAACAATAAAGGCAATATACAGCAGGCCAGTGGCCAACATCATATTAAATGGAGAGAAACTTGAAGCATTTCCTCTAAACTCAGGGACAAGACAAGGATGTCCACTTTCACCATATCTCTTCAATATAGTACTTGAAGTTCTTGCTACAGCAATAAGACAACTAAAGGAGACCAAGGGGATAAACATTGGAAACGAAGAAGTCAAATTATCCCTAATTGCAGATGATATGATAGTATACATAAGCAACCCCAAAAATTCCACCAGAGAACTCTTACAGCTGATAAACACCTTCAGCAAAGTGGCTGGATACAAAATTAATTCAAAAAAATGAGAAGCCCTTCTTTATACAACAAACAAATGGGCTGAGAAAGAAATAAGGGAAACAACCCCCTTCACAATAGCCACAAACAACATAAAATACCTAGGGGTAACTCTAACCAAGCAAGTAAAGGACCTGTAGAAGAACTTCAAGCCCTTGAAGAAAGAAATGGAAGAGGTCTTTAGAAGATGGAAAGATCTCCCATGCTCATGGATAGGTAGGATCAACATAATAAAAATGGCCATCCTACCAAAAGCAATATATAGATTCAATGCAATTCCTATCAAAATACCAACACAATTTTTTATAGACTTGGAAAGAGCTATTCTCAATGGAGAATAGCTCTTGGAACAACAAAAAGCCCAGAATAGCTAAATCAATCCTGTACAATAAAAAAACATCTGGAGGTACCACCATCCCAGATTTCAAGCTGTACTACAGAGCAATAGTTGTAAAAAGAGCATGGTATTGCTATAGAAACAGACCAGTAGATAAATGGAATCAAAATGAAGATCCAGAAATAGACCCATACACTTATGGCCTCCTAATTTTTGTCAAAGAAGCCAAAACCGTACAGTGGAAAAAGGAAAACATCTTCAACAAATGGTTCTGGTCCAACTGGATGTCCACTTGTAAAAGAATTAAATTAGACCCATACTTATCACCTTGTACAAAACTTAAGTTCAAGTGGATCAAAGACCTTAACATAACGCCGGTCACACTAAATCTACTAGAACAAAAAGTGGGAGAAACCCTCAAACTCATTCGCACAGGTGACAACTTCCTGAACAGAACACCAACAGTTCAGGACCTGAGATCAACAATCAATAAATGGGACCTCATGAAACTTAAAAGCTTCTGTAAGGCAAAAGACACTGTCATTTGAACAAAATGGCAGCCTACAGACTGGGATAAAATATTCACCAACCCCATATCTGACAGAGGGCTAATATCCAAAATCTAAAAAGAACTCAAGAAACTAAGTGCCAAGAAACCGAATAATCCAATCAAAAAATGGGGGACAGAGCTAAATAGAGAATTCGCAAAGGAGGAATCCCTAATGGCTGAGAGACACTTGAAGAAGTGCTCAACATCCTTAATCATCAGAGAAATGCAACTCAAAACGACTCTGAGATTCCATCTCACACCTGTCAGAATGGCTAAGATCAAAAGCTCAAATGACAGCACATGCTGGCGAGGGTGTGGAGAAAGAGGTACCCTACTCCATTGCTGATGGGAGTGCAGGCTTGTGCAACCACTATGGAGGTCAGTTTGGCGATATCTTAGAAAACCTGGAATAGCTTTGCCTCAGGACTCAGCCATACCACTTCTGCCTATACACCAAAATGCCTCTTCACGGAATCATAAGGAAGTTTCCTCATCTATGTTTATAGCAGCCTTATTTGTAATAGCTAGAAACTGGAAACAACCCAGGTATCCCTCAACTGAAGAATGGGTTAAAAAACTGTGTTACATCCACACAATAGAATATTATTCAGCTATCAGAAACAATGAAATTATGCAATTTGCAGCCAAATGGATGGAACTAGAAAAGCTCACCCTGAGTGAGCTAACCCAGACTCAGAAGGACGCACATGGCATTTATTCACTTATAGTAGGATTTTAGCTATATAGTAGAAGATATCAATATTACAACCAACACACCAAAGGGAACTTGGACATAGACTTTTTATTTTTTATATTTTTTTATAATTTTTTTCTATTGTTTAGTTTTTTTAACTATTTGTCTGCTTATTGGTTTGTTTTTTTTTTTTTTTTTAAGTTCTCTCTCCTGGGCAAAGAGACACTTTTCACTGGTGGTACTGCCTCATAGACCCCCAATGCATGAGGAGGCTCTTGGCCCTCATACGACCTCTCAAATGAGATGAGGGACTGTTATATAAGGATACCCCACCCCAGAGAAATGGGATGGAAGGATTAGGAGGTAAAGAAAAAAAAATGAAATGTGATGTTTCGGTCTTTTCCTACTAATTATCATAAACTGTTTATGATAATTAAGAAATGCAAACTAATGGTTATGCAAGCCTGTCATTCTGTTAGGTACTATGACAGCCTATTATAGTTATTTTCTAAGCTAATCAGAAGTCAAGCTGCTAAGGGACACCAACATCTACTTACCCTAATAGAAGAGATAGATAGGGCCTCTTCAAAAACCTCAAGAGATCTGCAGAATATGGCATTCCAAGATGTTTTCGTAACTTTAGATTTTTTTATATCAAGACATATCAACTCCTGACAGCACCTCCTGTTTTACCCCAAGTAGAAGATGAGCATCGAAGAATCACCAGTGGGAGATGATTGAATTAGTCGCAAGCCTATCTCTTAGTAGGAAAAGCCCCTTGCTCCAACTGTAGACAGAATGCTGTCCAAAAATGACGAAACCTGGAAGCAGGTAAGTCGACAGCCTAGCTCTGCCAAGACAGGGTAGGTAAGTCCTTCATAACCCCTGCTCTAAAATCAATGTCTGTCAGAGAAACGGGGCCAAACGACTGAAGATCGATGCTGTAATGTATGGAGAGAAAATGGGAACTGTCCAGGCAGCCACTGGTATGTCATTTCTTAGTTTTGGAGGCTGCAGGCCCTGTACTTCCTATAAAATCAGATATATTTATCCCTCTCAGGTCTCTGAGGTGGTTGAAGAATAGATAGCTAGAGTCTCATAATTAAATTTTGAGTTGTTTAGGACTCAAGAGAGTGTTATAGATCTAAGAGGATACTTTTAAAATTGTGTTGCAAGTTAATATGAATGTTGAGTTAGATATAGAACTTTAAACTCATGGAGATGGTTAGATAGTAGAATGTTAAAGTCAGGTACCAAATACATATGGACTGGAGATTGGGAATGTACGATAAAACATATAACCCTCATAACTGTGGCCTAATTACCTATGTTGTTTTGTATTGTATTTATTATTATAAGAGAAAGAGCCATTTGTTGGACTGAAAGGGGAAACTGTAGGGGGAAATAAGATATACCTTAAACTTAAAAAAAAAGCAAAGAGGATGGGGAGTTAAGGGTGGGAGGGTGGGACTGGAGGGGGGAATAGGGAAGGAAATGTGATTGAGATGTAACTTGAAGAAATAAAAAATAAAGTTAAAAAAAAAAGAAAACATCTTTGAATGCCATATTCTGAAGATCTCTTGAGGTTTTTGAAGAGGCCCTATCAATCTCTTATTTTAGGATAAGCAGATGTTGCTTGTCTCTTAGCAGCTTTATTTCTGATTAGCTTAGAAAATAACTATAATAGACTGTCATAGTACCTAACACAATGACCAGCTTGCATGACTATTAGTTTGCATTTCTTAATTATCCTAAACAGTTTATGACAATTAGTAGGAAAAGGCTAAAACTTCACATTTCATTTTTTTTTTCTTTATTCCCTAACCCTTCCATCCCATTTCTCTGGGGTGGGGTGTCCCTATATAACAGTCCCTCATCTCAGTTCAGAGGTCATATGAGGGCCAAGAGCCTCCTCATTCATTGGTGGTCTACGAGGCAGTACCACCAGTGAAAAGTGTCTCATTGCCCGAGAGAGCGAACTAAAAAGCAAACAAATAAGCAGACAAACAGATAAAAAAGAATAAAAATGGAAGAAAAATAAAAATAAAAAGTCTATGTCCATGTTCCCTTTGGTGTGTTAGTTGTAGTATTGAAATCCTCTACTATATAGCTAAAATCCTACTGTAAGTGAATAGATGCCATATGCATCCTTCTGAGTCTGGGTTAGCTCACTCAGGATGAGCTTTTCTAGTTCTACCCATTTGGCTGCAAATTGCATAATTTTATTGTTCCTGATGGTTGAATAATATTCCATTGTGTAGATGTACCAAAGTTTTTTAACCCATTCATTGATTCTTTTTGTTTCTAAGTGATTGATTTTAGCCCTATGTTTGATGATCTCCTGCCTTCTGCTCCTCTTGGGAGTGTTTGCTTCTTTTTTTTCCAATTCACACAGTTTAGCTGTTAATTCGCTAATATGAGCTGTCACAATTTTCTTTTTGAAGGCACTTAGTGCTATGAACTCTCCTCGTAGCACAGCTTTCATTGTGTCCCATAGTTTTGGGTATGTTGTGTCTTCATTTTCATTGGATTTTAAGAAGTCTTTGATTTCCTTCTTTATTTCTTCACTGACCCAGTGGTCCTCAGGTAAAGAGTTGTTCAGTTTCCACATGTGTGCAGACTTTCTGTTGATTCTTTTGCTATTGAAGTCCAGCTTTAATCCATGGTGGTCTGATAAGATACAAGGGATTGTTTCAATTTTCTTGTATCTGTTGAGGCTATCTTTGTGTCCAACTATGTGGTCTATTTTGGAGAAGGTTCCATGAGGTGCTGAGAAGAAGGTGTATTCTTTTGTGTTTGGGTGAAATGTTCTGTAGATATCTGTTAGGTCCATTTGGTTCATGGTCTCTATTAGACTCATTATTTCTCTGTTTGGCTTCTGTCTTGATGATCTTTCCATAGTTGTGAGTTGGGTATTGAAGTCTACCACTACTAAACTGTTTGCATCGATGTGCGATTTAAGTTTTAGAAGAGTTTCTTTTATAAATATAGGTGTCTTTGTATTTGGGGCATAGATGTTCAATATTGAGATGTCCTCTTCATGAGTATTTCCTCTAATGAGTATGTAATGCCCTTCTCTGTCTTTTTTTATTAATTTCAATTGGAAGTCTATTTTGTTTGATATTAGGGTGGCTACTCCAGCTTGTTTCCTGGGTCCATTTGCTTGGAAAACCTTTTCCCAGCCCTTTACTCTGAGATAGTGTTTATCTTCAATAGTGAGGTGTGTTTCTTGTATACAGCAAAAAAGATGGGTCTTGTTTACGGATCCAGTCTGTACGTCTGTGTCTTTTTATTGGCGAGTTGAGTCCATTGATGTTGATGGATATTAGTGACCAGGGGTTGTTATTTCCCATTATTTTGGTATAGCTGGCTGTCTTGTGTTTCTTTTTGTTTAGTTGCTGTGGAGGTTTCTATTTCCTCTGTTTTCTTGGGTGTAGTTATCTTCTCTGTGTTGGAATTTTCCTTCTAGGATCTTCTGCAGGGCTAGGTTTGTGGGTAGATATTGTTTAAATTTTATTTTTTCATGGAATATCTTGTTTTCTCCATCTATGTTGATAGAGGGTTTTGCTATGTTCGCTCAGTGCTTGTAGGAAATCTGTCCAGGCCCTTCTAGCTTTTAAAGTTTCTGAGGAGAAGTCAGGTGTTATTCTAATGGGTCTGCCATTGTTTGTGTCTTGGCCTTTTTCTCCTACAGCTTTTAATATCCTTTCTTTTTTCTCTACATTTGGAGTTTCAATTATTATGTGGCGAGAGGAGTTTCTTTTCTGATCTAATCTGTTCAGTGTTCTGTAAGCCTTGGAGTTTTACTGGCATCTCTTTCTTTAGGTTTGGGAAGTTTTCTTCTATGATTTTGTTGAATATATTTCCTGGACCATGGAGTTGGGAGTCTTCTCTTTCCTCTATGCCTATAATTTGTAGGTTCCATCTTTTCATTGAGTCCTTGAGTTCTTGGATGTTGTGGGTGAGAGATTTTTTTTAGCTTTCTCATTTTCTTTGGATGTTGTACTGATTTCTTCCATCGAATCTTCCATGCCTGAGATCCTGTCTTCCATCTCTTGAATACTATTTTTGGTACTCAATTCCATAATTCCTGTTCTCTTCCCTTGATTCTCCATTTCCATTTTTAACTCTGACTGTGTTTTCTTTATTGTTTCCATTTTCATGTCGTGAGTGATTCTATTTATTTTATACATTTCCTGCTCCAGTTTGCTTGTCTTTGCCTGGAAGTCTTCCATTGCCCTCTCTTGTTCAAGGTGAGCCACCTTGTTCTGAAGTTGTCTAATGATGTTTTCCATCGCTTTCGTATGTGCAATTGTGGCTTTGAATTCCTTCATAGATTTAAGTTCTTCTTGAAGGGACTCTATCACTTTCCATAATGTAGAATTGTCCTCGTTTTCATGTGTTTCAGCTGTAGTGAGGTGGTCCGGGCTGGATGAAATAGCTTTGCTTTCTTTTGTTGGAATCATTCTGCTCTTTTTTTTTTTTTTTTTTTTTTTTGGTCTGTGGCCTCTGGCAATTGGAAATTTCTAGCTGTCTTTTGGACTTGGGTCCAAAGGGGGCGCTTTGTTGTAGGAGTCGAATTGCCTTACTCCAACCTTGTAAGGTGAGTCATTCAGCCCCCCCTCCTAGGTGGAGACCTAACTAATCCAGGAGGTGGAGCTGTGTACAGGTAAGCTCTGGTTCCTAGCCGAAAGGGCCAGTACTAGTAAAAAAATTCCGATAGATTGCAATTGCAAATACCTCACAGTTTGCCCAGGGTTGGCTTCTGTGATGGGTAAATCTGCCTTCACTCCCAATAGCCTTGCCGTTCCCAAGGCTGGGTCTGGAAACTAGCAAGTGAAGTCATGGTCAACTAAGCTCCCATATACAGCAGTGGGTTGCAATCTGCAGCCTGATGGCAATCTGCAGCCAAGCTGAGTGGACTTCCACGAGTTGCAACCTTTCGCCAGATAGCCGGATAGTCTGTGCGAGACCTGGGGGTGCCTAGCAGGCTGGAGATTATCTCTGAGTGGGGTCTGAATCTGCCCGCTGGGTATTAGATTGGAATTTACCCGGCGTGTCTCCTGGTGGGGGAGGGGCGATCCCGATTCCCGGATTCAGTGGCTTCTGTGCGTGTCCAAGAGTGGGAGGGAGCGTCCTGTCCAGGGACCCCCAGTAGTCCCTGGGTAGTTGGGTGAGTTGGGGGGGGGTGTCGAGCCCCCCAGACCCGTTTGTACAGTGTCCTGCAACACCCGCCGCCCTGTGGCTGTTTTCCCCAAGATCAAAATACGTCCGAGCAGGCCGCCACTATCTTGGATCTTCGGGTTTAGTATCTTAATTGAGAAGCAAGACTTCACAGAATTGGTTTTTAACAAGATAATCTAAAAGATTTTGCTAGGAAAATATTTCTGTTTTTATATTTTTACTCAAATGTATTTTAACTGGTA
This sequence comes from Lophiomys imhausi, assembly GCA_907164525.1. Classification (NCBI taxonomy): domain Eukaryota; kingdom Metazoa; phylum Chordata; class Mammalia; order Rodentia; family Muridae; genus Lophiomys; species Lophiomys imhausi. Next base: position 5,904,467 of record CAJQZJ010004856.1, on the reverse strand, counting down.
CATTAAAACATATATATTATAAATATTCATGGAGTAATGTTTCTTGTTTTAAGTTTATTCAGCATTTAAAATATAAGTCAAAATAGAACCGATTGATAAATAAGATCCAAAGATAATTGGGAAAAGACTGTGAACAAATATTTCAAAGGTCACCACATTCTGGAAAATAAAAGCTAAACAATATGATGGAGGAATTACAGATTTGAGTGTTTTGATTTTTTTTTCAAAAATTTGAAATATTTACATATACACAAAGAATTGACTTAGAAGTGGAATCAAGTCTGAAAGCAAAATTACTTTATTTTATATATCTTACATCTGAACCTGAAAGTAATTTAATACAATATTTTTAGTTTGCAAACATTTTTGCTGCAAGCTAGCACATGAGGTCAGATGTCAATTTTCCCTCATGTTGTATTGTCTTGGTGCTGAAAATGTTTCAGGTTTCTTTATGCTCCAGATTTCATTAGGGATTCTTAGCCTATACTCTTGTATGGGCTAAGTATTAGCTTATACTCAAAAATTGATGCCAAAATTGTAAGATGGAAGCTTGGCATGAAGACACATAAGTAATCCTAGCATTTAGTAGGTAGAGACAGGAGAATTGTGAGTTTGAGGCTAGCCTATATAAAACCCTGTCTCAAAAAACAGTCTCTCTCTCTCTCTCTCTCTCTCTCTCTCTCTCTCTCTCTCTCTTCATATATGTGTGTGTGTGTACACATGCACATCTAAAGTAGAGTATAATAATGAAATCTAAAAGAAAAGTATACATTAAGATATAGTCAGTTGGAAACGAGTCATCTAACAGTGTGCTTAACTCTGAATTCAAAGCCCATAAAAGTTTGCAAGGAAAAACAGTATTTGCAGCATAGTACGATGACCTAGAAGGCAGAGAGAGAGAGAGATATCCTGGAAGAAAGACATGTAGAAAGAATTAATCAAATTACTTACTAGTATTTAAATTATAGTTACTTAACTGTCAGTGTTAATCCCTAACCCACTATTATAAATAAACACACACACCTGATGGGTTTTAACAAGTCTTAGCCTGGATTGAGCAATCTTAGCCCATCTAAACTAGCTTATAATTCTATCCTTGAATAAAGCCCCATATAATATACATATGTCCCCTGGGCTATTATTCTCCACGCTATGCCGATGTTCCAGGCCACATGGAATGAGGTTCTTTTCTCAAACCCATGGCGTGTGTCCTCCTTACTGCTTTCTTGGGCTTCTTCTACCCAAGATCCTCTCTGTCTGCCCCAGAAGCTTCAAACCTTTGCCCTGCCTACCTTTCTCTCTGCTCAGTCACAGGCCTTGGCATTTTATTCAACCAATGGGAGACAGTGGTTAGCAAGTAAAGTAACAGACAGCAACCAACTCTCTGGGACCAGTTAATTAATATTTAGAATGTGTAATATCACCCCTTCAAAGATGAGTAAGGAAATCGATTCATAAGGACTTGCAGTCATGTACTGAGAAATAAAGTGGATATGGAAGATCCCATGTTGAAAGAGAAAATGGGAGAACTAGGGGCTAGAGGTCAAGGTAAACTATTACAAAATTGAACTGACAGACAGCATCTTTTTTTTAATATTTATTTATTAGTTCAAGTTATATCTCAAACACATTCTCTCCCTCCTCCCCTCCCAGCCCCAACCTCCCTCCATTTACCCCACTCTCCCATCTATCTCCTCCAGTGTGGGGGTGCACATATCAGCCCCCCTCAGTTCATCAGTCACATGAGGGCTAAGAGCCTCCTCTTGGTGGACAGCATCTTAATGGCCATTTGATTTAACTTCTTAATGTTATAAACTAAATGGAACCAAAGAATTGAACTGCCTCACCCAGGATTTCCCAACAGACTCAAGGAAGATCCAAATTGGAACTCACATCTTTTCATTGCTAATCTTAGCTGCTAAGCCTGGCTCTCTGACAATATTCACAGCCATAAAGAATCAAGAATGAAAGTTGATTGGAAAAGAAATGATGATGAGTGGGTATGTTGATTTTTAACATCTATTGTGGAAGAGTCATCTGGGTTTTGGACGTTTGGTGTAAAGACTGACTTGAGATTAAATTAGTTGAGAATGATAATGCTAGTTGTGGTTTTCTGAAGCCTAAAGGGTCTTGAGTATTGTGCTGCACATAAGCAATTTTGCCATAATATTTACCAGTGGTATTCTATAGACCAACATTAAGCAGTTCACAACTATGTGTCCTTTTCCTATCACAGACTTGAAGGAACATAAGGGTAAGCAGATGCTTCTTTGAGGGAAAGGGTGTTGCTTTCAAGTTTGACAGATTGTGAGTGATGGGCATATTGACATTACCAAAATTCAGTTTTGGGATGCTCCATGTTAGCATGCCAAGAAAAAGTAAATTAGAAATTTTTTAAACACATTTGTACTTACACTGAAACATAGTTTCATTTGTTGTCTGATAATATGATTCCAAAAATCAAAATCATGTGAATATGTAATTACAGTTTCTTTTGTTTTCCTTTTAGAGAGTTGTGGTGATAACCTGCCATAGCAAATTAAACTGTTCTGGCTGTTTTCTATCAACCTTCATTCACCTGGCCCTCCTTAACCCTCCATGTGTAAAGTGCTGTGGGTGTCTCCTTGCTTTTTCTTAAAACATCTGCTTCCTTCGCTTTGCCTTTTGATAATTATTCTATTTCTCAGAAAATTTGTCCTCTCTCAGGCTATACATGCTTTCCCTCAAGGTGTTTTCCTTCATTATGCCAGATTTTTACTCTTCTATCTTTGCAGATATATTTTACACTCATTAATTGAAATTTTATGTTTTTTTTCTCTGTGGGTATTTTTTCATTTTGTAATATTTGCTTAAAAATACATACCTAATTCAGTGGGTTCAAATTCCACATCTTGAATATGTCTAAAAGAAAGGGCTAAGCATGGCGGCACACACTTTTAATTCCATTACTGGGGAGGCAGAAACAGCCAGATCTCTCTGAGTTTGAGAACAGCCTGAACTATGTAGTGAGTTCCAACAGTGAGACCTTATCTTTTTTATATATAGTCATTTATGTGTATCTTTTAGATGGGTTTTATCTGTGTAGAATGAGTTGCTCCAAAGATGACCTGAAGCACTAGCATATGGGTTCATGTTAATTTCACAAATTTAACAAAAACAGTTCAGAAAGTTGAAGTGAGAAGTGGCCTGGGGTCAGGTCATGTAAGATGTGATGTCATTCTGGGCAGCCACTGACATGAAGTGATATGATTACATTTTATTTTTGAAAACTATTTTAAGGAAAGGATAAAGGAAACGGGAGTAAGAATTAAAATATTTTAAAAATAATATTCAAAATAATTTAAAATGGCTGTGGCTTTGACTTGTGTTAAGAGATATGCCTAGTTTGTTCAATGCCATATATTTGGTATTCAAATAATATCTATATTCTAATTAACTTTAGCCACTCATTAACTTGCATTGATACTATTTTTACATGTATAATAGGAATGTATAACTTGCTAATCAATATTGACTGAGAATTGGGATCTGGGTATGTAATTCAGTGGTAGGGTATTTATTTGACACTTGTAAAACCTTGAGTTAAATCCTTTGTACTCACACCCAAAAATTATTGTAGATTTAACGATATAACATGGTCTCTGAAGGCAAAAAAAGTCCTTAGTAAGTTGATGAGTGAAATGACGTAACCCCCTCACCGTGTTTGACCATCTCATCTTTCACTTTTTCAATGGCTCCTATGAGCAGGATACCTTAAGTTTTCTTTTTTTTTTTTTTTTTGGTTTTTCGAGACAGGGTTTCTCTGAATATCTCTGGCTGTCCTGGACTCGCTTTGTAGACCAGGCTGGCCTCGAACTCACAAAGATCCGCCTGCCTCTGCCTCCCAAGTGCTGGGATTAAAGGCGTGCGCCACCACCGCCCGGCACCTTAAGTTTTCTTAACCCAGAGCTCTATAGCTTCTCCATCCAAATGGCATGAAGGTACTTAAAACACTTGGGCTCTGAGCTGAGCTTATTGTCCTATTTCCCAGACCTTTTTTCTGTTTGCAGATGGTGTCATCCAATTCCTGAGTCTGAAAAGCAGGAGGGAGGAGGCATCATACTTTGTTGTGTTTTTTCCTAACTCTACATTTAAAGTGTCTCCCTTTTCTCTCGCTGTACGGTTACTGCCCTTGCTGAATGTCTCCCATGTAAGCCACTGAAGAAACCCTCTCTGGCTTTTCACTCCTTTTATCCTTTTCTTAAAATATTCTTTCAAAATTAAAATTTGATTATCTGCTTCATGTCAGTGACTTCCCAGAGCAACATGACCTGACCCTAGACCACTCCTCACTTCAGCTTTCTGAACTAGCTTTACTTTTCTGAACAAGCCATATTGTAGCTTGTTTTGCTCAAATTGTTCATAATGCCTAAACTTCCTTCCTTTAATAAGTATCCTCCCAATTTTAAGAGTTCAGCTCACGTGTCATAATTTTAGATAACCTTTTCTAAATCTTCCTTTCTTCCCCTTCAAAGCGTAGTGCACTACTTATCTAGTGCCACTGTGTACTGAATTCAGGGCTGCTCTAATACTCTAACACTTTCTTCATATGTAACTATGTACATTTTCAACTCTCCTCACTAACTTGTAAGGTCCGTGAAAGAGGGTAAGAAAATATTTTGAGCAATTATCCAGTTAAAAAACTAAGTTGTCCTTTATTGGAAGAATAAAGTAAATGAATTTTTATATGAGTTTTCTATTCATGCCCCTTGCTCATCAATCTTTCATAGGCACAAATGCTTTATTAGCCTCTAATTAGTCAGAAAATTTTTGTATTATGTTCTTTATTCAGCTCCTCAGGAATGGGTGACTACTTAGTAGTATGATTTCCAAGTGAGCACACCTGAGCAGTCATTTTGATTTAGTTAACAGAATCATTGGACCGTTTATATTAGAAGACGTTATGTGTTTTCTAGTACAGATTCAGCCTTTAAGCCATATTGACCTTTATATTTATTATCACCAGTAATCTCAAAACTTAAAGTAATAAAGGTAAATGTTTAATGCTCTCAATATTTAAATAAAGTCCAAGATATTTTAAAACTGTGATCATGAAATTATTTATAAGTAAATGATTTTATTGAAGAACATAAGAGCTGATGTTATACAAATAGAGTTCTTGATTTCGTGCTATCATATTGAATGTAATAGATAAATTTGTGTAAGTGAAATGTGTATTCATTGTGTTCATTTCTAGTCATTTTTACAAATGCATAGTTTTTCCTCCAAAAGTGTATGTAGCAATAACTTTTATATACCACTTATATTTTAAAATGTACTTTTGCCAGGTAATAGTTTTATTTTAACTGAGATAACAGATTTTTCTCAGATGTTTCTTGAATAATATTGTGTCTTCTATTATAAAAATGCTTTGGAAATCTGGAACTTGTGTACTACTAGTTGTGATTCACGGTGCCTCTTGGAATCTCTCCCATGTGAGAAGTAGCCTTGAGCAGATGTGCTTAGTCATAGGATTGCCAGACAGTGCCATATGTGTCTGCAGCTAGCAAGGAAAACAAAATGGGTTTTGAAATGAGAATAGGGCTTTCCTGTCATTCTTCTTTCTTCACATTATTTAACATTAATGTTACTTAACGGGTGATTGTAATTATACATTATTTTTAAATGTTTGTTTCTCTTACTTTTTGAAGAACAAAGAATATCCTATTTTACTTGTAGAGCATATGGGTCACGAATGGACCTTTGTGGCAACTATCTAATATTAAGATTTCTTGTTTCAGGATTGATCAGTAAATTAGAACTATATACATTGTCTGGAAGTTTTGAATCTAATAACAGATGACCATTTAAGAATGTTTTATTGAAAAAAAAAAGAATGTTTTATTGTTGTTTATAACTGTTTTGGTAAACCTTCTCATTTGTATCCTCTCTAGGCTGTGCTTTGGTGCTATGCTGTGTGACAAGCATAGACTGTGTACTCAGTCCTACTTTTATAGTCTGGCCCCGCATTGCTGTAGTCCATTTCCGCTGTTGAACAAAATACTATATGATAAATTATGCTCCACCGGTGAAATGAATCAATTCAAGCCAGATTCAAGTATTTGCAGGTTTATTGGGGGCAGTTCTTATGTGGTTCACTATTCCCAAGGAATAAGGCTAGGGAAGTCGCCCTGGGAAGGGAGATGGGAGGGGAAAGAGAAAGACATGTGCATGTTAGGAGAGAGATACAAAGAGAGAAAGGGAGAGAGAGGGAGAACAAAATGTCTGCATTACATAGGAAATAGCCTCTAGGGAAGGGGAAGCCCAGCCCCTGGGCTGAAAAGGGTGGAGGTGGGGGTATGCCAAACTGTGCCCTATAACAGGCAGGGACTGAGGGATGCTGGGAGAACCTGGAGGACAGGTCCACTTTGGTATGTTAAATATGCATCTTAACCACTCACCAGGGATCTGAAACCCAACACTATATAGAGTTAAATAGGTTGAAAACACCATAAGGTTATTTCTTTATAGTACTAGAGGATGGCAAGGCATCCAATAGCCTTGACGCATCCTATATCGAGACACCACCAGGTTCCATGCCCAGTGAGGAATCTGATTGATAAATTGTACCTTCTTAGTATGACTTCACATGGTGGGAGGGGCAAGCAGCCTCCCTCAGTCCTCTTTAACAATGCTGCTGATTCCATTTTTGAAGGCTCCACACAATCATAATTCCATCACCTCCCAAAACCTCCGAAGACCATCACATGAGGTTATGTGAAGGTTGTCCTTTCATAAGATTTTAGCATATGGGTTGAGAGGACAGGTACATACAGACTAGCAGCTGTTTACTAATGGATGGTTTCGGCAGGATGCCAATTACATGAAGCTCATTTTCCTTATCTCTCTAGAACTGAAATGCTGCCTCGCACCCCACCCCCCAGTATGCAGTGGAGTATAACACTATCTTTAAACACATCTGTTCTTTTTTTTTTCTTAATTATTTACGTCACATCCCAATGGCAGCTTCTCCTCCCTCCTGTCCTCCCACTCTCTCCCTCTCCCCTTTCCTACCTTCCACCCCTCCTTTCCTTTTCAGAAAAGGGTAGGCCTCCCAGCATCCATTATTCTTTAGCATCCAGTCTATCTAGGTTAGAAGGTATCTTATTTCATTTCTATAACTATGCCTTGTGTTCTTAAGGTTCAGTTCCCTTTTGGAGATTTTTTTTTTAATCCTCCTATGTCAGACCTTTGCTGACAGTTTCTCAGGTTATATTTTTCCTCTTCGATCCTCTGAAATTGCCTTGAGAAATCTGTTTATTTAACCTACTATGTAATGAATATTTTGTATTTGTTCCTGATTTTCTTTTCTGACTTTTGGCGCCATTACTCAGCTTCCTTTGTCTTCCTTATTTCCTCATTAGACACATTGAAAATAGATATTTCTTAAGTTTCTATCCCTTTTACTCAGTTCTCCCTCTTTCCTTAAGTCTGCCCTATCTACATTTATTAATGTCAATAATGTTTTCCCAATATATATATTTAGCATTGAGTTGCTTTGTTTACCTCAAAACTTGAGTTATTAGATCACTGGTTTATTTGGGGTTTCTTGTTGTTGTTGTTGCTTTGCTTTGCTTTGTTAGGGTCTCACTCTATAGCTCCAAGTTGACCTGAAGCTCATTAGATAGTCCAGGCTGACCTCAGACTTATTATCTATCTTCCAGTCTCAGCCTCTTGTGTGTTGGGGTAATCTTTTGTACACTATGTGAAGGGTGTCTTTGTATATTCAATTGTTGATTGCAAAACTGGCAGAGAGCTGAGTACTGTCTGAACTTTGATATTGTTATTCTTAATGGCTCATCACCTGCCTCATATTTTGCAAACATTCTTCCTCCCTCACCCTTTGATTGATTGGCTTAATAAAGAGTTGCAGCCAATGGAAAGGCAGACCTCCTGGTTGAGGGAGGGTATCTGTGGGAAGAGTCAGAATCAGGGATTTGTGAGCATGACACGGGAAGGAACAGGTGCTGGGACTGAGTGAGAGATAAGTAATGGGCCACGTGGCAGGAGTTAGGTTAGAATAGCTGAGAATCTGCCCAGCTATACTGTGTAACCTTTTGCAAATACTAGTAAGTCTCTGTGTCTTTATTCAACTGCTGGTAGGTCCAAGAAAGTCCTATTATACTTGTGTGCTGGGATTATATATGCACTTACCACCTTACCTAGCTAAATTACCTAGCAAAAGGACATGATCTGCTTCTGAAAAAATTATTTTAGGAGGTTAAGGAGATTGAGCATCCTGTAAAGTCTTCCCATGCAAGCAGAACAACCTGAGTTTGATACCTGGAATCCTCATAAAATAGTGGACTTTGTGCTGTATGCTCATGATCCTAGTGCTAGGAAGATAGAGACAGGTGGATCTGAAGGCTCACTGGCCAGCCAGTCCAACTTAATCAGAGATGTCCAATACTTATACAGTAGTAGATATGCTTTAAAGAAATAGGAGGGTGTGCGTGTGTGTGTGTGTGTGTGCGCGTGCGTGCGTGCATGCGTGCGTGCGTGCGTGCATGCGTGTGTGTGTGTGTGTGTGTGTGTGTGTGTTTTAAGGCTTCCAAAAAGCCTTAACATCATTACTCTAGGATTGTCCACACATGAACATTGAATGAGTAAAACGTGAAGATTTAATTGCGCTTATGGCTGGCATTTTTAGCGTCATCTCTCCTTTACACTCATTTATTGTGCTCTTACTTGTCTCCAGAAAGGGTTAAAACTTAATAAACTGTGGTCTCTGACTTTAAATTGTATTCCAACTTCTATGAGCTCATAATTCCACAAAGGAGAGTCCCTGTAGTATTGATTGCAATGCAGTGTGGTCTGTTAATGTACAAGGAACTATGTTTTATAAGAATTGTGATTTACGACCTTATGTTGACAAAACCAGTGAGTACTTGACAAGGGAAAACTTTTAAATTGATAAATGTTGAAAAATTAGGAAATGAGGGAGAGACTTGTACAATAAAAATGGAAAAATACAGAGTGTCCTCAGGAAGTACGTGATTTGTATGTTCCCTGTTAAACCTGCAATAAAGTGCATGGGAGGAAATGTTGAGGCTTTGGGACTGGCTGATACTGATCTTTACCATAGAGAAAAGTAGAGGATTTTATTCAAAAATAATGAAAATAAAAGTTTTTTTCATTATGACTGAGAAATCTATAAATAAATTTTAAGGTAGAATTTTAAGCCTAAAGCTCAGCCTGGTGGCACCTGCCTTACGTAGTCTCAAAACTTGAGGGTAGGGAACAGAAGCAGGAGAATCATTGTTCCTACCCAGCTTCATAATTTTGAAACTTGTCTCAAAGAAACAAAAAGTGGTCAAGGGAATTGGTATAAAAACAGAGGAATATGTACTTCACAGACAATTTAGAAATTGACTGATGATTTAAAAATCAGGTAAAATTAAGGACTACATCTATTAATAAGAGAATTTGCATCCTCTCAGCAGTTGGTCAGGTGAATTCATCACTAGAAGTGACAGCACTGGGCTCATGACGTTCTACATGCTGAGATACTTAACAGATGCTTCAGTGTTACATTTGTTTAGAGTTTACTGGGCTCCTTAGTGTTCTTGCTTTCACTTTTTCAACAACCTACAAAACAGATGGAAAAAGCAACATTAGACTAAAATTCTCATTTATAATGATCAAATTTTCCTTCATTAAATGCATAGGATTGTTTGTACACTAAAAATAGTTTAAATAAAATACCCCTTTATACCCCTCTATAATTAGCTATATTTTTCCCGTTTGCTTTTACATGTATTTTATTAGCAATAAGGAAATCATTCAGAATTTACCTTGGAAATTCATTTTTAGTTACATAAACACTAGTGATGATTTTACTAAATTTAGATATTTGAACTTTCCATTCTTTATGGTCTCTAACATAACATGTGAATTTACTTTCTTCTTCAGGCAAGCCAAGTTAGATATGAGAGTTGCAGTAATGAAAGTTGAAGAGTTAACTAAAGTGACTGAAGGTCTTCAGGAACAGATGCTGAAGAAGGTATAGCATTGGGAATAACTTAGTGAAGACACTATTTACAACTGTTTTAGCATAGTGATTTAAGACATCATAGTCACTGCGAAAAGATCATTAAATGCAGATTACAGTCAAGTTTTGCTTAACTTATTCTATATAGGTGGGAAATAAATACCTAATACTATTTTATGTTGTTTAGTAAACAATATTTTATGTTGTTTATTAAAGCTTTTATTGTCATTATAGGCTATTTCTGTAATTCTTAGGGGACTTTTAGAAAGGTATTGAGGATATGTCAGGCTTTAGATATAGATGGTTATAATTATTAAATATTCTAGTTCTGATAGTGACTATATAAATATCTAAGCCTTATTTCCTTATTTCTTAAAAGTTGATTGTATTAGAGAGGTATAAGAGCTGTCTCACATGTAACTTTTTTTTTAGGCCTGGAAAACATCCTAAAATAGGAACTAAAGAAATAAGAATTTCTAGATTTTGAATTTCTGACCTGATGATTCCTAAGTCCACTCCCCACACTTACGGCTTCAAAAAATAGCTTTATAATTGCATAAGTACGTAAAACGAAAGTTTAGGTGTACAAAAGCCATTGAACATTTTTAAAAGACATGCTAGCAACAAGAGGATCATTGAAAGAAAGAAAGAAAGAAAGAAAGAAAGAAAGAAAGAAAGAAAGAA
>CAJQZJ010004856.1:5872240-5893743 GCA_907164525.1 Lophiomys imhausi | reverse complement strand
GAAAGAAAGAAAGAAAGAAAGAAAGAAAGAAAGAAAGAAAGAAAGAAAGAAACCCATCTTCTCAGTTTAAATTTTTACTAAACCTATGCCTGATAGCCAAAGTATACGACATATAGGAAGTCAAGAACAGAATGAAACCTGAGAGAGATCACTCTACTGAGATTGAAAGACAGTAAACTAAGTATTTGAGTTTGCTAGTTTGTATTATCAAGTACATCCTAGAAATATGTCCAAATTGAGCCTCGGAAAATTATGTTATTATTTGAAGTATAAGAGGACAAACTGCAAAGTTGGAAATTACAGGAAACAAATTTCTAGCGATAATGAAATCACAAAGAAAGTAAACCCTATCTCTGCCTCATCTGGACTGACCCTCAGATTGTGCAGGTTGGGGACACTCCATAGGACCTGCCTTTATAAAAACAAAAGTGGAAATCAAAAAGAAATAGTAACAGAAGATTAGCTGCTCTACACTGTGGACAGAGATCCCATATAAGCAAGATCATTTCCCAGTTGAATAGCACCTACAAAATACCAGAGTAACTATATTATTGACAATAGCCAGTTTTCAACCCAAAACTACTAAACAGAAAACTATTATCTATGCTTGCAGTGCAAGGATGAGAAGGAATAGAGGATAGGCCATCAATAAAAACTATCTCTTAGTGGACTTAATTGTTTGATGTAGAAGACAGAGCATTCAGATTTGACTGTTGTATTTATATTTAAGATGATTTGGAGGTACACCTCAGAGGTCAGTAGTCCACTGCTTGCCTAGCATGGGTATAATGATTTATCTTCTCAACATGATGGAATTCATATTCACCATGGAAACAGCATTTCAGATGCCTGACGGAATCTCTAGGTTAGGTTAGTAGAGGTGAGAAGACCCACTGTAAAAGTGGGCAGCATTATTCCATGTGCTGAATTCTTATGCTGAATAATGAGAAAGGGAGCTGAGTACCAGAATTTATTTCTTTCTGCTTCCTGACTGAAGGTGAAATAATGACCCGCTCTCTCATGCCATTGCCTCATTATACTCCCTACTATGAGATATTAGAACCTCAAATGATAGCCAGAACAAAACCTTCCTTCCCTTTTTCCTTCCTTTTTTTTGTTTTATTTGGGTTTTTTGTTTGTTTTGCTGCTGCTGCTGTTGTTGTTATTGTTTGAGACAAAGTTTCTCTGTGTAACAGAGCCCTGGCTGTCCTGGAACTCACTTTGTAGAACAGGCTGGCATTGAACTCACAGAGATCCGCCTGCCTCTGCCTCCCAAATGGTGAGATTAAAGGTGTGCACCACCATGCTTGGCTCTTCCTTCTTTTCTTAAATTACTTTTGGCAGGTGTTTTTGTCACAGCACTAAGAAAAGTAACTAATAGAAAAAGTAACTAATATTAGATTAAGTCTCTCTACCCAGCACTGTAAAAAAAGAAAGAAAGAAAGGAAAGAAAAGAAAAAAGGAAAAAAATAAGCCAAGTATAACAATACACACCTATAACCCCAGCACTTAGGAAGATGAGGCATTAAGGTCATTCCTGGCTGCTCAGAGTTTAAGTCCAACCTGTACTAGTATATAAGACCCTGTTTCTTTCTTTCTTTTTAATATTTGTTTATTACTTCAGGTTACATCTCAATCACAGTACCCTCTTTCCACCCCTCCCAGTCCCATTCTCCCACCCTTTACCCCCTATCCCGTCCATCCCCCTCCCCTACATGACAGTCCCCCTCCCAAGTTCAGCCATCATATGAGGGCCAAGAGCCTCCTCCTACTCTGGGGTCCTACAAGGCAGCACCACTAGGGCAAAGTGTCTCATTGACAGGTAACAAAGTCTATGTTCCTGTTCCCTTTGGTGCATTGGTTGTAGTATAGTTATCCTGTACTATATGGCTAAAATCGATTATAAGTGAATAGATGCCATATGCATCCTTCTGAGTCTGGGTTAGCTCACTCAGGATGAGCTTCTCTACTCCCATCCATTTGGCTGCAAATTGCATGATTTCCGTGTTTCTCATGGCTGAGTAGTTTTCCATTGTGTAGATGTACCATAGTTTTTTAATCCATTCTTTGGTTGAGGGACATCTGGATTGTTTCCAGTTTCTAGCTATTACAAATAAGGCTGCTATTTATGAACATAGATGAGGAAACTTCCTTGTGATTTGGTGAGGAATCATTTGGATGTATACCCAGAAGTGGTATGGCTGGGTCTTGAGGTAGACCTATTCAAAATAATGCAATCAAAAAATGAGGAACAGGGCTAAACAGAGAATTCACAAAGGAGGAATCCCTAATGGCTAAGAGACACTTGAAGAAATGCTCAGCATCTTTAATCATCAGAAAAATGCAACTGAAGACAATTCTGAGATTCCATCTCACACCTGGCAGAATGGCTAAGATCAAAAGCTCAAATGACAGACAGCACATGCTGGCAAGGTTGTGGAGAAAGGGGAACCCTCCTCCATTGCTGGTGGGAGTGAGTGTAGGTTTGTGCAACCACTATGGAGGTCAGTCTGGCGATATCTTAGAAAACTTGAAAGACTCTGTTTCAAAAAGGAAGAATGCTCAAGGAATTGTTTTCTTTTTTTAATTTTTTTTAAATTATATTAAAATAAAGTCGAAATGAAGGTAAAAAAATTTTTGATTGAAAGCTACAAAACAATTTTAAAATAAAAATCCAAGAGCTTTTACAGTAATTGGAAGAAAGTTCATTAGATAGGCCCAAAAAATAGATTGGAAAAGACTGGATAAGCAAGGAAGTTGAATAAAGAACAGTGGAAATTTCCTTGTCCAAGAACCAGTGTCAAATATACAAGAATTTTGTGGTATAGCGTGAACTAGTCTAATGTAAGTGCAGTTGGAATTCCAGGAAAAAGAGGAAGGAGGGCAAAAAACTACCTAAAGTTGGTAGAAAACAGTAACACCCAAGAATCTTATACCCCTATGGAGGATAAACAAATAAAGCCAGTATGGAATCATGACGACACTGATATACAGTTTCAAAGAAAGGACATTGAAAGCAGAAATAGTCAAATGACCTGGACAGGAAAAGGGTGGTAAGAATATCGGCATAATGTATGGAAAGTGCTGAAGGAGAAAACACCTGTCTATAGGCTAGGAGCTTCCAGTGAAGCTGTGTTTCAAAAATGAAAACAGAACATTCCAGACAATCAGAATTTTTCCTCAGAAGACTTCAGTGGTAAAAGGTAGCATCTCAGATAGAGGAAACAAATAAACCACAGCAAATAGTAAATCCAAAATGGATGTCTAGCTACTTTGGAAAAAATTAATTTTAAAAGATTCTGTTAGGCCACGTGCATGGTAGAGTGTACATGTAATCCCAACACTTAGGAAATAGAAGCAGGAGGATTACCCAAACTGAAGGCCTGCCTTGTGGGTTCCAGACTAGCCACGGCTAATTGGAAGACTCTGTCTGGGGGAAAAAAATGTTTTTAAAGATTCTGTTAAGACCAATGGAAAAATTAAAATGGTATCATTAAAAATGTTTAAAGGAAGGCAAGCAAGAATGGGCAAGAAGCTTTTTTTAGAATTAATAAAATCTATTAATAATCAAAGCATCACTCTGTCAGAGAAATACCCTGTCTTATTTTGGTAGCTAATGGAAAATAGTTAAGAGAGCATATTGTAACAGGAGAATAGTCATGTAGAAACCTTTGTTTTGTTTTGCTGGGTGTACAATGGAAACATTGTAAATCATTGTCAGAAATCTACTTGCAGTAACTCTTTTGATTGCCTACTGTTATATTGATGAAGAAGTTTGCCCCCAACCCTATATTGTATGTGCTTACTTCCAAAGTATATCCTCTTTAAACTTACATATCATCATTCTAGTAATATAACTTTATAGTCTGTTGCAATTTTCATCCTGTAAAATGGTGTTTGTGTATAAGATTCTCAGATGCTTCAAGTAAGCTTCGGGTTCTTTACTTCCTAGGAGGAAGATATTATGTCTGCTCAGGGAAAAGAGGAAGCATCGGATAGACGGCTCCAGCAGTTACAGTCTAGTATAAAGCAGTTAGAGTCAAGGTAATGCTTCTAACTGTGTCTCTGTGGTTTGCATCTGTGCCACACAGTAGCGTTTTGATTATATTTATTGGAATAGGTATCTTATAAATGCTAAATCAATACTATAACCATGGGTTTAAAGGAAGAACATTGGTTTAAAAATTGTATTATTGTTATACTTTGAACATATGTTCAGAATCATTTATTAGCTGGGCATGGTGGCACACACTTTTAATCCTAGCACTCAGAAGATAGAGACAAGTGGATTTCTCTTTGTTCCAGGGTAGTCTAGTATACATAGTGAGTCTCAGGACAGCCAAGGCTATGTAGAGACCCTATCTTTAAAAAAGAAAAAAAAAAAGTTTACAGAGTGTGGTGGCCTTTGATCCCAGCACTTGGGAGGCAGATGAAGGCTGATGTCTGAAACTTCAAGACCAGCCTGGCCTTCAAATCGAGGCAAGGACAACCAGGGCTCTGTAACAAAGTGAACCTCTGTCTCGAAAAACAAAATAAAAAAAATCATTTATATAATGCATCTAGAGTCTAAACACTCATGCAAAATACATTGATTCAGGCCACAGTTTTGAAAGAGAACAGTTGCACCTAATTTAGTCTATTACTTTTTTTTTTTTAAAAATCAATTCTTGTTTATCATGGCATTGGTGTTAGTATGGTTACTAGAGCCTCCATCTATGAACCCTGGCTCTGGGTCTGAATACATACCCACATTAAGAGAAAATAACATAATATATAAATGAAAAGATATATATATATATATATACATATATATATGTATATATATGCACACACATAGTTTTGTCCAAACCTAGGAGAAATCCTCAGTCTGTCTGTGCCTTACCTAACAGTACTACGACTTAAAAAATGAAATTAAATCCAGAGGTTGTGCATATGTAGATTTAGCTGTGGGTGTCAGAAGGGAGGGTAAGCTCTTCTCCTGGCTCCAGGGGCTGGGGTTTGTGAGGAGAAAGGGTAAGCTCTTCTGGCTCCAGGAGCTGGGGTTTGTGAGGAGAAATGCTTTGTCTCCCAACCTGGTTTCCATTATGACGTCTACTACAATAATGTAGCACAAAAGACACCTTCATTTTTGAAGTATTTTTAGTTGTTTTTAGAAGGAGAAAGCCCTTCTAAAAAATGTAAAGATTTCTAAATCATAGTATCTGAAGAAATTTGATACTTTCCCAAATTCTCCATAATTCTGTGTTTTAATAAATAGTAGTTAAAATCTGAGTAACCATTGGAACAGAAGGCAATGAAAACATCAGTTTTTAACTATTTATTAATGTTCTTGGGCCACAAATTCTGCATGAAGGATTATCTCTAGGAGCTAAGTGCTGTGGATTACTTCTGCTTCAGATTCAATGTGCTAGGAAAGCCTGCAGATGGAACCTTAACAGTGAAGTTCCCCAGAAGTCAAGCTGCAAGTACCAGTCTTTCCTATATTCTTGGGTACTCTAATCTCCAGTTGCCTTTCTCATCTATTTTCAGTCACTGATCTCTCCTTCATGGCCATTGTAAAATGGTGCAATATTTTTTGACAATACTGTTTGCATTTTGTGGGAGACTTGTTTTTTAGTACTTTGAGACTGTGCCAATGATTATAAGATATCTAGTATCTCAGGCATAAAACACTGAATTCTAGCCATTTCTCTTACCATTGTAACCACCAGAAGGTCCCCACAGATCTCAAATGTCAGTATCCTCTTACGGTAGACTATTGAACTATAGAACCAGGGTGTATCAAAATGAGTCTCTGGGTGTTCTTTTTGCTTAATCCCTTTTCTTTGTACCAATTGAGCAACATAGCTTAAAAAAATTAGATAGTAAACCATTATTTAAGTAGGGAGAATATATATTTGTCCTTTTTGAAAACTTGGACATAGTTTTTAACATGACACCAGTGCTGAAAATATGTCTTACATCTTTTAGATGTCACCTAAAGTATTCTTGGGTTATGATGTGTCCTACTTTAATAACTGAGCTATTAAATAATGGCTGAAAATTTATTTTAGTACATTAATATATACTAATGTTTCTCATATTTCATATTTGTGTGTGCGGGTACATCTGCACCTGTACACATATTTGTGAAGGTCAGAGGTCAACATCACATGTCCTCCTCTCTTAAGCTCTACCTTATTTTTTGAGGTAGACTCTCGCATAGAAACTGGAGCTCCCATCTATGTCTATCCTGGCTAGCTGACAAACCCCAGGAATCTTCCTTTCTTTGGCTTTTTATCAACAGGTTACATGAGCACACTGCACACCTGACTCTTTTATGTAGGTACTGTGTGAGTCAAACGTAGGCTCTCAGGGATGTGTGGGAAGTACTTTTACTGACAGCCATCTTGCCAGCCCCTGGTAGCTTATGTTTTTACAATAACACCCCTTTAAGGATTTTTATTGGCTCATGTTAAAAATAGCATGATGTTTAACAAGCACTTGTTATACTAAGAATTTTTCCATTTAAGATTTAAAATAGCTAAAATAGGCAGAAGAGAATGGATGTGATTCCTAAAGGCATCAATCATGATTATATCTGAGAGAGAAAAAAGGAGAAGTGGTAAGCAGTTTTGTCTTTGATAGTTGTGTTTTGGATGGCTTCAGGAGGTATGTGTAAGGGGTTTTTGAATTCTTTATTACTGTGATAATGCTGAGAGATCTATGAAATAATTTAAATAAATCCCAGGGAAACAAGATAATAATTTTCCATTCATTATTTGGAAGAAAAACCTTGTGTGTATGGGTATTATTCTTATATATGTATCTGTGTACTGCTTTCTTATTTGTTGCCCACCAAGGCTGGAGAGTGTGGGATCCCCTGAGACTAGAGTTACAGAAAGTTTTTTTGTTTGGTTGGTTTTTGGTTTGGGGGGTTTGTTTGTTTGTTTTTTATTCAAATTACATCTCAATCACAACCCCCTCCCTACTCCTACTCCCCCCCAGTCCCACCCTCCCACTCTCTTCCCCCCTCACACCCCGCCCGAACCCCTTCCTTTTTTTTTTTAAGTTTAAGGTGCAACAGCTCCACCTTGCAGTCCAACAAGGCCCTTTCTCTTATAACAACAAATACAATACAAAACAACAAAAATAATTAGGCCACAATTATGAAAATTAAAAGGTTTAGGATACATTCCCAATGTCCATCCATATTTGGCAACTGACTTTAACATTCTACTATGCATCCATCTCCATGAGTTTAAAGTTCTATATCCAACTCAGCTTCCATCCTAACGTGCATCACAATTTTAAAAACATCTTCTTGGATCCAGAACACCCTCTTAATTCCTAAACAACTCAAAATTTAACTATGAGACTATAACTATCTAGTCTTCAACCACATCAGAGACCTGAGAAGGATATATATATATATATATATATATATATATATATATATATATATATATATATATATATATATATATATAATTATACAGGAAGTGCAGGGCTAGCAGCTTCCAAAACTAAGAAATGACATTCCAGTGGCTGCCTGGACAGTTCCCAATTTCTCTCCATACATTACAGCATCAATCTTCAGCCATTTGCCCCGTTTCTCTGACAAACATTGATTGTAAAGTAAGAATTATGAAGGACTTTCCTACCCTGTCTTGGCAGAGCTAGGCTGTTAACTTTTGCTTCCAAGTTTTGTCCTTTTTGGACAGCATGCTATCTGCAGTTGAAGCAAATGACATTTCTTGCCAAGGCTTGGCAGTAATGCAACCATCTCCAATTGAAGATTCTTCGATGCTCATCATCTACTTGGAGTAGAATAGGGGTTGCTGGCATGAGCTGACATGTCTCAATATCAAAAAAATCTTAAATTAAGAAAATATTTTTGAATGGCATATTCTACAGATCTCTTGAGGTTTTTGAAGACCACCTATCTATCTCCTTATATTTCGATAAGCAAATGTTGCTTGTCTTTTAGCAACTTGATTTCTGATTAACTTAGAAAATAACTGTGACAGACTACCCTACTATCTAACAAAATGACATGTTTGAATGACTATTTGTTTGTATTTCTTAATTATCCTAAACAATTTATGACAGTTCCTAACGAAAAGCCAAAACTGCACATTTCATTTTTAAGTATTACCTAGGTACAATACCTTAAAAAGAGTTAACCTTAATTTTGTGTCAATATACAAAAATCAATGCCAATGTAGCCAATTAATCTTAACTTTATATCAATATACAAAGATCAATATTGATTTAGCCAAATATAATCTTACTTTTGTATCAGTATACAAAGATATGAGAGCATATTCCATAATCTGCCCCTTTTTCATTATCGTTCCTATATTATGTCTTTATCCCATTTTTTTCTCAAGTCTTTTCACCCCTATATAGGAGAGAAAGAACGATACAGAAAAGAGAGAAATCACTGGGTCTAATCTCCAAAACCTATTTAACAAGACCATTTAACAACTTGTAACCTCTCCACCTAAATAACAACAAGTATCTATAACCCATCAAATGACCAAAGGGGAGAAAAATCACCCACCCCGCCTTTCTGGGGATGGGACATTGCTCTCTTAAAATCACTTCCTGCTGATTTGGGATGGAGTAAACCTGTTTGGGGCCCACATAGGAATGGAGAAATGGTTAAACAAGTTAATAGTAACATGTGATATTCAATCCTTTTGGGCTCAGATATTTAAATGTCCTAAGAAGTTCATAGACAGAGGCTGATCTTCAAGGCTTTACTGAAGTTCTGGCTGGAACAGTCTGTGAAGCTGAATAATCTTAGTGATTTTGAGTTGTTGTGGTTGTAGACTTTTGAGGAAACAACTATTGAGGAAGTCTGCAAGGCTGGATCGTCTGGGCTACTTGTCTTCTTTGTTGTATGATCTGTTTTCTTCTAAGGTTTCACTTGTCCAGTTATCCCTGAATTCCTTAGATGGATACTTTTAATCTCCTGGAAAGATAAAAACTCTGGGACACTACTTCTTTTTGGCAGGTAATATTTTTCCTGGAGCAAATTGGGGTTTTTGACAATATAAAAAGTTTTGTCTTTCAATTGAGATAAAAAAAGAAATTAATTTGATATTTTGGAACTCAACATATATTTTGAGATCTCAAAGGACAATTCACCTTGAATTTCATCATGCCTTTTTGAGTAGCTTTTAAACTTACATCATTCCAAACCTATGTGCCTGCCTCTACATTTTAAGTATTGAGATCAAAGGCATGTGCCCTTCAATTGTTGGGATTAAAGATGTGTACCACCACCCCTGGATCTAAGTGTTTCTCTATTTGGAGCTGCTTTGTATCAGGCTGGCCTTGAACTCAGAAATCTGCATGTTTCTGTCTCCAGTGTATTGGGATTAAAGGTGTATCTCTCTCAAGTGATGGGATTAAGGGTGTGCACCATCACCACCCTGTTCCTTGTAACTCTAGAATTTACAAGACAACTAACTATAGTGATCCTCCTGTCTCTGCTGGAGTTAAAGGCATGGGCTAACACCGACCTTCTCAAATATTTTACCTTAGCTCCAAATTACTTCAACCCTTAGAGGTTTAGAAAACAAAGTTGAACTATAGTAACCCTGAGTTTCTTAACAGCATTTAAAACCTCTTAGCTGCCTTTTTTAATGCCAAACAATGAAAGTATCCTTTATATATATGAAAAAAACTTTTAAACTGATATCTAAGTGTGTGTGAGCTATGTGGCAACCTGAAGTCTAACTAGCATTCTAACCTGAAATTAAGACCATTTTTCCTTTCATGCCAGTAAGGCAAATATGCCTTTGGTAAATTACAATTTGAAATTTTTATATTTTAATTTTATTATATTTTTAAGCTTACTTACCCTTTTTAAAAAATATTAATTTGTTTTCACAAGTTACTTCTAGAGCATAATTTCCTCCCTCCTCCCCTTCCTGTCCCATCCCTCCCTCCCTCTTTTCCTCCCTCCATCCCTCTCTCCCTCATTATTCCTCTACTTGGTACTCTCCTTTTCCTCAGATTAGGTGGGCCCTCACCTATCATACTCACTCAGTTCTTCAGTCATGTGAGAGCCAAGAACTTCTTGTAATGTGCCATCAAGATATGGCACACCACTAACCTGCCCAGATTCCATGACTCACTGGTGGGTGAAATTTTTCCTAAGATAGATATCCTAGGTTCCTGTCAGTT
The DNA here is from genome assembly GCA_907164525.1 of Lophiomys imhausi. Taxonomy (NCBI): domain Eukaryota; kingdom Metazoa; phylum Chordata; class Mammalia; order Rodentia; family Muridae; genus Lophiomys; species Lophiomys imhausi. Next base: position 5,883,564 of record CAJQZJ010004856.1, on the reverse strand, counting down.
TGGGTCTGTGGGTTGTATTATGATTGTCCTGTGACATATGGTTAATATCCACTTATAAGTGAGTACTTACGATGTTTATCTTTCTGGGACTGAGTCAGCTCACTTAGGATGAGCTTTTCTAGATCCATCCATTTGGTTTTGAATTGCATGATTTCCTTATTTCTGATAGCTGTGTAGTATTCCATTGTATAAATGTACCATAGATTTTAATCCATTCTTCGGGTGAAGGACATCTAGGTTGTTTCCAGTTTCTGGCTATTACAAATAAAGCTGCTATCAACATTGTTGAGGCAATGTCCTTATGGTTTGGTGTAGAATCTTTTGTATATATGCCCAGGAGGGGTATGGCTAGGTCTTGAGGTAGAACTATTCCCAGTTTTCTGAGATATCTCCAGATTGATTTCCAAAGTGGTTGTACAAGTTTGTACTCCCACCAACAATGGGAGAGTGTTCCTCTTTCTCCACATCCTCGCCAGCATGTGTTATCATTTGAGATTTTGATCCTAGCCATTCTGACAGGTGTGAGATGGGATCTCAGAGTTGTTATGAGTTGTATGATATTGAACATTTTTCAAGTGCCTCTCGGCCTTTAGAGATTCCTCTTTTGTGAATTCTTGTTTTAGGCCTTTACCCCAGTTTTTTATTAGATTGGTTTCTTGGTATTTAATTTCTTGATTTCTTTATATATTTTGTATATTAGCCCTCTGTCAGATGCAAGGTTGGTGAAAATCTTTCCCAATGTGTAGGCTGCCATTTTGTTCTAAGGATAGTGTCCTTTGCCTTACAAAAGCTTTTCAGTTTCATAAGGTCCCATTTATTGATTGATTGTTTTATCGCCTGAGCTATTGGTGTTTTGTTCAGGAAGTTGCTACTGGTGCCAATGAGTTCCAGGCCTTTCCCCACGTTCTTTTCTGTTAATTTCAGTGTGTCCAGATTTATGTTGAGGTCTTTGATCCACTTATACTCAAGTTTTGTGCAGGATGATAAGTATGGGTCTATTTACATTCTTCTACATGTTGACATCCAGTTAGACCAGCACCATTTATTGAAGATGCTTTCCTTTTTCCATTGTATGGTTTTGGCTTCTTTGTCAAAAATTAAATGAGCGTATGTGTGTGGGTTTATTTTTGGGTCTTCAATTCGATTCCATTGATCAACTGGTCTGTTTATATGCCAGTACCATGCTTTCTTTTTATTACTATTGCTCTGTAGTGCAGCTTGAGATCAGGGATGGTGATACCTCCAGATGATTTTTTTATTGTACAGGTTTGATTTAGCTATTCTGGGTTTTTGTTATTCCATATGAAGTTGAGAATTGTTCTTTCAAGGTCTGTAAAGAATTGTGTTGGTATTTTGATAGGAATTGCATCGAATCTGTATATTGCTTTTGGTAAGATGGCCATTTTTATTTTATTGATCCTACCTGTCCATGAGCAAGGGAGATCTTTCGATCTTCTGATATCTTCTTCAATTTCTTTATTCAGAGACTTGAAATTCTTGTCATATTGTCATATAGGTCTTTCACTTGGTTGGTTAGAGTTACCCCCAAGTATTTTATGTTATTTGTGGCTATTGTGAAGGGTGATGATTCCCTTATTTCTTTCTCAGCCCATTTATCTTTTGTGTTTTAAAGAAGGGCTACTGATTTTTTTTTTTAATTGATTTCTATCCAGGGACCTTGCTGAAGGAGTTTATCTGCTGTAGGAGTTCTCTAGTGGAATTTTTGCGGTCACTTATGCATACTGTCATATCATCTACAAATAGAGATACTTTGACTTCTTCCTTTGTAATTTTTATCCCCTTGATCTCCTTTAGTTGTCTTATTGCTCCAGCTAAAATTTAAAGTACTATGTTGAAGAGATACAGAGGGAATGGGCAGCCTTGCCTTGTCCCTGATTTTAGTGGCAATGCTTTAAGTTTCTCTCCATTTAGTTTGATATTGGCTATTGGCTTGTTGTAAATTGCCTTTATTATGTTTAAGTATGGTCATTGTATGCCTGATCTCTCTAAGACTTTTAACATGAAGGGGTGCTGGATTATGTCAAAAGCTTTTTCAGCATCCAATGAGATGATCATGTGGGGTTTTTTTTTTGTTTTGTTTTTTTCTTTCAGCTTGTTTATGTGGTGGATTACATTGATGGATATTCTTATGTTGAACCACCCCTGCATCCCTGGAATAAAGCTTACTTGATCATGGTGTATGGTACTTTTGATGTGATCTTGGATCCAGTTTGCAAGTATTTTATTAAGTATTTTTGCATCCATGTTCATAAGGGAAATTGGTCTGAAATTTTCTTCGTTGGGTCTTTGTGAGGTTTAAGTATCAGGGTGACTGTGGCCTCATAGAATGAGTTTGACAGTATTCCTTCTGTTTCTATGTTGTGGAAGAGTTTGAAGAATATTGGTGTTAGTTCTTCTTTGAAGGTCTGGTAGAATTCTGTGCTGAAACCATCTGGTCCTAGCATTTTTTTGGTTGGAAGACTTCTAATAACTTCTATTTCCTTAAGGGTTATAGGACTATTTATTTTGTTTACCTGTTCTTGATTTAACCTTGGTAAGTGGAATCTATCAAGAAAATTGTCCATTTCATTTAGATTTTCCAATTTTGTGGAGTACAAGTTTTTGAAGTAGGACCTAATGATTCTTTGGATTTCCTCAATATCTGTTGTTATTTCCCCCTTTTCATTTCTGATTTTGTTGATTTGGATATTTTCCCTCTGCCTTTTAGTTAGTTTGGCTAAGGGCTTGTCTATTTTGTTGATTTTCTCAAAGAACCAACTCTTGTTTTTGTCGATGTTTTGTATTGTTCTTTTTGTTTCTAAGTTGTTGATTTCAGCCCTGAGTTTGATAATTTCCTGCAGTCTGCTCCTCTTGGGAATGTTTGTTTCTTTTTGTTCTAGCTCTTTCAGGTGTGCTTTTAGGTCCTTACTATGGAAATTCTCCAGTTTCTTTTTGAAGGCACTTAGTGCTATAAACTTTCCTCTTAGCACTGCTTTCAATGTGTCCCATAAGTTTGGGTATGTTGTGCCTTCATTTTCATTGAGTTGTAAGAAGACTTTAATTTCTTTTTTTATTTCTTCCCTGACCCAGAGGTCATTGAGTAGAGAATTGTTCCGTTTTCATGTGTTTGCAGGCTTTCTGTTCTTTTTGTTATTATTGAAGTCTAGCTTTATTCCATGATGATCTGATAAATTACAAGGGGTATTTTCAATTTTCCTGTTGGGGCTTGCTTTGTGACTGACTGTATGGTTGATTTTGGAGAAGGTTCCATGAGGTGCTGAGAAGAAAGTGTATTCTTTTTTTTTTTTTTTTGAGGTGAAATGTTCTGTAGATACCAATTAGGTCCATTTGATTCATGGTGTCTGTGAGGTTCATTTATTTCTCTGTTTGGTTTCTGCGTTGTTGATCTGTCCAGTGGTGAGAGTGCTGTGTTGAAGTCTACTACTATTAATGTGTGGGTTTCAATGTGGGATTTGAGCTTCAGTAGTGTTTCTTTAATGAATGTGGGTGGCCTTGAATTTGGGGCATAGATGTTCAGTATTGAGATTTCATTTTGGTGGATTTTTCCTTTGATGAGTATGCAGTGTCCTGCCCCATCTCTTTTGATTAACACTGGTTGAAAGTCTAATTTATTTGATACCAGAATGGCCACTCTACCTTGCTTCTTAGGTCCATTTGCTTGGTATATCTCTTTCCAGCCCTTTACTTGGAGTTAAGGCCTATCTTTTTTGCTGAGGTGTGTTTCTTGTAAGCAGCGGAATGAAGGATTCTGTTTTGGCATACATTCTGCTACCCTGTGTCTTTTTATTGGGGAATTGAGTCCATTGATGTTGAGAGGTATTAATGACCAGTGATTGTTACTTCCTGCCATCTTGATGTTGGTGGATATAGTGTGTGAGTTAGCTTCTCTTCTTTTGGTTTTGCTGCAGGCATGCTATTTGCTTCCTGTGCTTTCTTGTGTGTGTAGTTAACCTCTTTGAGTTGGAATTTTCCTTCTAACATTTTCTGTAGAGCTGGATTTGTGCATAGATATTCTTTGAATTTAGGTTTGTCATGAAATATTTTGTTTTGTCCATCTATATTGATTGACAGTTTTGCTGGGAATAGTAGTCTGGTCTGGCATTTGTGGTTTTTTAGGATCTGCAAGACATCTGTCCCCACCCTCTGGCTTTTAGTGTCTATGATGAAAAGTCAGGTGTGATTCTGATAGGTTTGCCATTATATGTTACTTGGCCCTTTTCCCTAGCAGCTTTTAATATTTTTTCTTTGTTCTATACATTTAGTGTTTTGATTATTATGTGATGGGAAGATTTTCTTTTGTGGTCTAATCTATTTGGAGTTCTGTAAGCTTCTTGTACAGTTATAGGCATCTCTTTTTTTAGATTTGGGAAATTCTCTTCAATGATTTTGTTGAAGATGTTTTCTGCTCCATGGAGGTGGGACTCTTCTCTTTCTTCTATTCCTATTATTCTGAGATTTCATCTTTTCATAGTCTCCTTGATTTCCTGAAGGTTTTTTGGATTTTACATTTTCTTTGACAGATGTATCGATTTCTTCAGTTTTATCCTCTGTGCCTGAAATTCTTTCTTCCATCTCTTGTATTCTGTTGGTGATGCTTGTGTCTGTAGTTCCTTTTCTTTTGTTAAGGTTTTCTAGTCCCATGGATGTCTTGGCTTGTATTTTCTTTATTACTTCAACTTCCCTTTTCAGGTCTTCCATTCCTTTAAGAGCTTTATTCATTTGCATCACTTCTTTTGTAGTATTTTGCTATTGCTCTCTGAGGTATTTGATTTCCTCCCTTAAGCCTATTGTTAATATAAATGTAAGATTAAGGTCATTTTCCTGTTTCTATTGTGTTAGGATGTCCAGAGTTGTCTGTAGCATAATAACTAGGTTCTGGAGACATCATATTGCTTTGGTTTTTTTTTGTTGTTGTTTTGTTTTGTTTTGTTTCTTTTATCATCTTCTTGCACTGGCCTTTTGTCATCTGATTGACCCTGGTGTTGTCTGGGTTTTTTCTGATGTCAGTTTGCCTTGGTGCTCAGGAAAACTCCCTGTTTTGGGGCCTGTGTGATCCTGAGATCCTAGTGTCCTCGTTCAGATGGTGAGTGGGTTGCTGTAGTAGACTGGTTCTTGGAGAGTGACTGACGCTCTCCTCAACCGGTTATGGCCCAATTGGACTTATATACAGGGGATTGGAGTGGGGAGGGTGCTATCCTCTGAGAACCTGGGAGCTGGCAGGTCTCCTCAGAAAGGCAGGTAGGGCTGTAATGGGGCCTGTGTTCTCCCCTCCCTACACAGTTGTTCTGGTTCAGTAGCTAGGCTGACCATGCAGGCAAGGAGCTCCACTCAAGATGGGTGCCAGCCTCAGTGTGCCTGTTGCTGACTGCCTCAAATGCTTGGTTGCTAGGGTGAGTGACCTGTCCCAATGTTTTGGGGGAATACATTGTTGCCAGCCCTGTTTGCAGTCACTCTTTGCTCCTGATTGCTTTGCTGTGACTGGGTTAGGTCTCTGCCTCTCAGCTACAGTGCACACTGTGCCGCCATGTTGGAAACTCCAGAAAGAAAATCTTACTTACCTTTGCTCTTGTGGTCCGTCTGTTTTTCCTGGTCGGGTGGACAGGTCCATGTGCAGACTGGATATCAGGCAGACAGGCGTGACTGCTGATCTGTGGCTGGAGCCATTGGCTGGATCCGCTCATGGGCTAGATCTGCTCTAGTCGTCGCTCCTCTCCAGATGGGTGACCCAGCTGGCTGATCTCAGAGTGCTGTTCCCGGGAGCTACGTGAGCTGTTTCACGTGGTGAACAGTCTCAGTTCGCCATGGAAATTCAGACACCAGCTGTGTTTCACATTCAGCTAGGGGACCTCACATTCACTCCACAGTGACTAATCTCTTCACCTACTACTCAGATACAATGCTCTGATGGCACCATCTTGGATCTCCTACAGACCTTTTTAAGCCACTATCAGTGCTAGAAATTGAACCTACGTCCCCTTGAAGAATAGCCAATGCTCTTAACCACTGAGCCTCTGTAGCACCTTGAAGAAAAACATTTAACATTTTCTTTAAAGCAACTTAATGTTCACAGGTGAAACCATTTGTTCAATGTACATTGAATATTTACTGTATATACTTAGACACAGAAAATATGCTGTCTTTAAGAGCAGTAGTGTAAAAGTGATCTGAACATATAATTTAGGTAAAATTTTCTGTTTTGAGACTGAAGGGATGACTAAGCAGTTAAGAACTCTTGTTTCTCTTTCAGAGGATCCAAATTTAGTCCCAGTATGCACTTGAAGAGCTCAGAACTACCTGTAACTCCAGCTCCAGGGGATTCAGTGCCCTCTTCTAGCTGTTGTGATCACCCATGCACACATCATATAACCATACACAGATACACACATAGTCACATAAAATAAAATATATTTTATTAAATATAAAAATAAAAATAGAATCTTAATTTTTCTCATTTAAGGTTTGATTGGGTAATTCAAGGACTCTCTCTAGCACTATATAAAACTAAAAGCATCAGACAAATGTAAGAAATCACATTATTCAGGCTTTGCAGTAGTGAAGATGTTCATAATGGGGAATGCTTTTTTAAAATTAGGAAGCAATTTTACACAGGTAGATAAACGAATGAGGAATGAATGGATCTTATGGAAGATATCAGAAAGGATCTTAGCCTCTGTGGGTTTGCCCTTTTCTAGAAAGGAAAAAAGGAGTTTTTAGAATAAGTATAGTGGCACTACTTAGACATGTCTGTCTTCCTGGGAGCATAGGGCTCAAATAAAGTCCAGCATTATCAACATAAGGGAAGAACAAAGGTCAGGTGCAGCAGATGTAACATACCACTAGCACACCAAAGTTTTGAAACAGAGCAAAAAAAAAAAAAGTAGTGATTGGTAATGGATAGGTAGACTGACTATTCATATCACATAAGAGCTGTCTCAGTGTTCTCTGGAGAATAAAACCTTAAGCATCTTCCCAATAACACTGTTTTCTTACAAAGTAAACACTTTAACTTCTGGCCTAAATCACAGCTCTCATAAGAATAAAAAGTCTATTTTGAAGTAAACATGAATGGCTGTGTCCTAGGAACACATTCAGATTACTCTAAGTAACATCTTCCAAAATAGAAATGCTTACATAAACTTCTATAGTCATGAAACAAGAGAAAATAATAAATGAAGGCATTTTATAAATGAGTGGTGAGAGCGTGAAGCAGATGGGGAACCACTCTAAGTTTCAGGTACTGACTGATGACAGCCCGGGATGTTTGCTTACTGGAGGGAAATACAGATGGTGCTTCAGAAAGTCAGATGTAGATCCCTTTTAGGAAGAAGTATGCAGGAGACAGTACAGCCACTGGGTAACTAACACAAGAGGTCAGCCTTGGATACATAGTATACCCTGTCCAAAAAAAGAACTTCAGCTAATTAAATCGTAAGACACAGAATATAAAGTACATATTGAATAATTCAGGAAACCGTGAGGCATCTTTTTCATATGCAAGGAAGTTATTTACTGCCTTTACCTTTCCCCAAGGCAGCATAGCCATTCTTAGTTGCCGAATCAAATTTTCTTTCATTTTAAAGCAGAAAATAAAAGGGTAATGAAGTTGAATAAAAATTATATGTTAAAAAATATCTAAGTAGCCGGGTGGTGGTGGCGCACGCCTTTAATCCCAGCACTTGGGAGGCAGAGGCAGGCGGATCTTTGTGAGTTCGAGGCCAGCCTGGTCTACAAAGTGAGTCCAGGACAGCCAAGGATACACAGAGAAACCCTGTCTCGAAAAAACCAAAAAAAAAAAAAAAAAAAAAAAAAAAATATCTAAGTAGTTACAAAAGGGAAAAAGTACTTGAGAAAATACAGATAATTTCCCTTGAGTTTTTTGGAGCAATAACTTTAAATTATCTTTGAAAATCTGTCTTTTAAAAATATATTCTATAGCTTTGTCTTAAATTACTATCTTACTATAAACAGTTATTCTGGAATATTGTTGTTCTTTCCAGATCTCTAATGTTCCACACTAAGGAGCTTGAAAACCAACATTAGTAACCTATGAGAGATTAAATACTTGCAGCCTGTGAATTCACATTGTATTTATAGCTGAAAATCAAATCTGATTATAATGTGTTATGCACAGAAGTCCTCTATGACTCTGAACAAACCCGCAGATCTGTGCTGATCTCAACATTGGTCAGAGAAGCTGCTTGTTACAGAAGGCATGGTTCCTGCTCAGACTCATATCTCTTCAATGTCCTGAGAATAAGCAATTGGAAATACTCAACAGTAGGTTAGAACAAATGTATAATCATCCCTACCCTACCCCTACTCCCAAGCTTGGAGAACATCACAGAATAATTGGGCAAAAAGAGGGTAGAGTCAGAGGATGAGGAAGTGTGCCATAAGAGATTGGCTTCTGGGTATGACATAGCTGTTACAAGAACTCATAGCCACTGTGGCTGCCTGTACGAGACCTACACAAGATCAAACCAGTTAAAAGATATATAGCATGGGCAGCCCATACCAAAAGAGAGAGCCCACCCTTGCCACTCCCTGGAGAATCAGAAACCAGAGGCCAAATGGCCCAGAGACCTAGAATAAAACCAAACACCACCAGGAAAAAAAAAAAGGCAATGAAATGAATTTTAATGATATGTGGCTATACCTGTAGACAGGAGCCTAGTATAATTGTCATCAATGAGGCTTCATTCAGCAACTGATGGAAACAGATGCAGAAACTCACAGCCAAACATTAAGTGGAGTGCTGGGAATCCTACTGAAGATGGGGTAGAAGGATTGTAAGAGCCAGAGGGGTCAAGGACACCACAAGAAAACCCACAGAATCAATAAACCTGGATTCATAGGGGCTCACAGAGACTAGAATGACATTGGTCTAACCCAGGCCCTCTGCGTATATGTTATTGTTGTGTGACTTGGTGTTTTTGTGTGACTCCTCTAACAGAGAGAGCAGAAGCTGTTTCTGATACTTTCGCCTGCTTTTGGGATCTGTGTCCTCCTACTAGGTTGCCAGCCTTACTATGAGGGGAGGTGCCTAATCTTATTGCAACTTGATATTCCATGTTGGTTGATATCCCTGCAAGGCCTGCCCTTTTCCAAAGAGAAACAGGAATGGGTCAGAGAGAAAGGAGGTGTGTGTGCGGGTGGGGGGGGAAAGAGGGGAAACTGGCATCAGGATGTAATCTATGAAAGGATAAATTAATTTTAAAAATTTAGCATGGACCAGGGAGGGGCTCTTAGTGCCTCAACCCTTGCTGAGGAGCTGATGGTATTTGATGGCTACTGAGAAAGGGAGATTTACATTTCTTTTGGGAGAGGCCATTGGTACATTTACCACATCCCAGTAAATGATCCCACACACATTCCCAAATCAGTAGCACTAATTGTATATACTTGAGGGGAAAAGAGACATGAAATTAGGGAATAGATGGAAAACATGTTGAGGGTGGGAGGGAAGGTAGAGCTGGAGAAAGGCAGTAGGGGGAGGGTCCATATGGTCAAGATACATTGTATACATCTATGAAATTTTCATAAAAGACACCAAAAAACCATAGGGGTCATCACACAATAAGAGTTAGAATATATGTCTCAATCTGAGTTCTGCTGCTCTTTTTATTAACTTAATCAAAAACTGAAGCTCTCTGGGTATGGTTTCCTTTAAAATGGAGATTGTAAAATCTACTTTTATTGAACTTTATAGCAAAGTTTAAATGAGAAATAATGTAAAAATAACAAGTATAATACCATCTTATAGTGATGTTTAGTAAACTTCATGTGTCCTTTCTTCCATTAAAATCTTCCATATTGTATTTGTTAATTTCTAGATTGTGTATAGCAATTCAAGAAGCCAACGTACTAAGAACAGGGAAAACACATTTGGAACAGCAGATCAAAGAGCTACAAGCAAAGTGCAATGAATCAGAAAATGAGAAATATGAGGCTATTTCAAGAGCCAGAGATAGCATGCAACTCTTAGAAGAAGCTAACCTTAAAAAGAATCAGGTAAGAAAACGTGCAAACATGTTTTTAAAGAATAAGGGGATCAGCAGCTACCAAATAAATGCATAGGAACAAATTACACTTCCCATTATCAAATAATTATACTGTATTTTAGATGGTGAGAGTAATACCATAGAATATGCTAACATGTTACTCATTTTTTAAAAAATAGTATTTAAAAATCACACTTGTTATGGTCCTATCCCCTGAGTCACTGTTCTTCATCCTCTATACTGTCATAGTCCTTTACCAGAGTTTACTCAGTCAAGTGACTCCCAGTCACATTTATTTTGTTTTTACCTGTACAGTCCCCTCATCAAGCAGAACCTTAATTGACAGAGCTAAATGTAGCTCAAAAGATTAGATGGATTCTTCAACTCATGCTTTTTTTTTTTCCAGCCTTTTAACTATGGGCATTTCTATACTATCCTGGACCATTCCTCTGTCTTGCACTATTTCCCTTTGAATAAGTATAATCTATAGAAGACAGAAAGTAGATACATTTTTTTAATGTTACAACCCTTTTTTATAGAACTCACTGTAGAGTTACTGTGTATATCATCATTTATGAACTATGTAATATGTGCAGAATGCTCCAGTAGGAAATGCATGATGAATAAAGGAAGTGCCTTGTTTAGGTTTTTAAAGAGAGATACTAAAAATGCAAAAAAAAAAGTATACATTGGATTTTAAACACCTAGTAGAAAGCTGGATGACCTGCCACAAGCCTGCAGTTCCAACACTCAGGGGAAGTGGAGCAGGAAGATAATGAACTTAAGGCCAGTGGGGCCTACATAGTAAGATCCTGATTCAAAAAAAAAAGAAAGAAAATTATCTCTTAAAATTCAAACTGCGGAAATACTGAAATGCTTATGCCTTTCAGCTAATGTTCCCATCTATGACTTAAATTTTGTCTCTCCACTCTTGGGATAGTTAAAAATGTATAAATGTATGTATGTATGTATGTACGTATGCATAAAATGATAACAAGCAGGGTCCAGTCCACAGCCCCTCTTCCTCATTACTCCATGTTCTTCAGTTATTAAATGACTAAGCTGTTCCTTCTTATAATCTTGTTTTAATTCTTTGATGATTCTATACATGTAAGTGTTTTGATCATATCCATTCTTACCCCTTCCTTCAGCCCTCCCAGCATCCCCGAAATCTCCCTTACAACTTCATGTCCTACTTCAGCTCTGAACTATTGTCAGAAAAGCTTCTTTTCTCAATGGACAAACATCTGGTCAGAATTCAAGAATGAGTGGCTGGAATACTCAGCCCTAAATGAGTCATCT
>CAJQZJ010004856.1:5860363-5872230 GCA_907164525.1 Lophiomys imhausi | reverse complement strand
GAGTCATCTGTACACACACACACACACACACACACACACACACACACCTGTAGGATGAAATTTAAAAGTGGCAGTTTTTTTTTATCTCGGCTAACTCCCAAATAATTGAGGCAGAGACCTATTAACTTATTCAAGAAGCTTTAAGTGCAACAACAGAGCAGAATTCCTAACCCATTATGCTATCTAGCTACTTCCCAAGTTACATGCCATCTCAGAGTTGACCTGGCTCAATGTGTTCCTTGTGTGTCCTCATGCTGAATCCTAATGGTCCATCCTGGCTCATGGAGACCTTCCTCTCATCCTCTCCTTATGCTCCCCGCCCCACTTTGCCACTTGAGGCAGGCAGGAGATCTGGCCTAGCTCCTCACCAGCTGTAGTACTCAGGAGAGTGGGCCTTGCTCCTTGCCTGGGCAGTACAATAGAGCTATTTCTGCTGATGTGGACATGGGTGAGCCTGCCCCAAGGGCATGAAAACTGCTTCTTTCCAGCTGTGACACTGGGTAAACTAGCTGGGGTAGTGCTGGAGAGCTCACCCTGGTGCTGTGGGTGCAGGAGAGCTGGTGGGCAGACCAGCTCAGCTATCATCCAGGCCCAAATCCAGGGCTTTTAGTTGGCCCACCACAACATCTATACCATCTATGAACTGCTGAAACGTGATGGGTCCAGTCCTACAGTTCCAAAGCTACAGGATCTCCATGACACAGGGCAAAAATGGGATATCCAAGAGGAGTTCTAGAAAAATCCAGAATTGATAGTGTAGCAGAAGCCAGAGGCCTCAAACCAGACCAATGACTCATTGCAATGAACATTTACATCTACACAATGGAATACTATTCATCAGAAACAATGAAATCATGCAATTTGCAGCCAAATGGATAGAACTAGAGAAGCTCATCCTGAGTGAGCTAACCCAGACTCAGAAGGATGCACATGGCATCTATTCACTTATAATTGGATTTTAGTCATATAGTACAGGATAACTATACTACAACCAGTGCACCAAAGGGAACATGGACATAGACTTTGTTTCCTCTCAATGAGACACTTTGTCCTAGTGGTGCTGCCTTGTAGGAGTGGGATGGAAGGGACTGGGGGGGGGGGTGGAAAGAGGACACTGTGATGGAGATGTAACCTGAAGTAATAAATAAACATTAAAAAAAAAGAAATGTGAACAAAAGGGTATACTGTGGTACATACTAAAGCTACCACAATGAGAGGGTTTTTTTTCTTTTGGTGGGAAGGCTGCAAGGGCAGAGGGTGGGTACAAAGGGATGAGGAGATTAGTGGGACTAGTGTACAGAATGTGAAATTCACAATCAATAAAAGTTAAATTAAAACAAAAAAATGTAAGAGAGAATAGGAGGAAATAGGTTGCGGATAGCAAGTTTTGGAGTTTTACTCCACAGAGGGTGACTAATACTACTGATAAGATTTTGACTATTTTTTAGTGGGAAGTGAAAGTGATTAGAGGTGAGAACACATCAGCGACATTAAGCAGGTAGTAATGTGGTGACTGAGGTGTGAAGTAGTGAAGACTGTAGTTTAAATACTACCAAGTAATAGAAAGGAGAGTCAGCAGATTTTTCCAAGATTGAATATATGTAGAAGCTTACTTTGTGTAGAGACTTCAAAAGAAGAGAAGTTCAAAATGGCCCTGAGACTTTCAGTTTGTGGAGATGAGAAAAGTGATGGGAAAATGGCTGAAATAAATAGAGATTTAATTAGGAGAAGGTGGGCAATGCTGGGGAAATTCTATATTATTCATGACTTATGCAAGGTCTTCCAATGGAGGCATATCAGAAATCTAGAGTGAGACAGACAGTGCTGTCAAAGAGTGTATTACCTCTCCAGTGAAATGTGATGTGTACTGAATGTACCGTGATTATCTTCTGAAGATTCTTCTTGAAGAGAAGCAAAAAGAAGATGACAGAGAGAAAATGAAGAAAACAATTTCTCAGCTTATACAAGATGCTGCCATAAAAGCAAGGAAAGAAGTAAGGAGTTTTAATTATACTTAAAATGCAGAATTTAAGTCCTAAGACTCAATGCTACTTAAATACTTTAAAATACTTATGTGCACACTCTCAAGGACTGTATATGAAACTATTAATGTAAGAGTTAAAACTGATGATTCTTTCCTTTAAATTGAACTGCTATGGTAGAGCATAATGTACTACATAGTCTTTGAGTTCATACATAGTGAGGTTTTTCTTACCTATATTTTCTATGCTGAATATTTTTCTCCTCAGTGGACTACACTTTTAAGTGATTTTGTGTACATAACTTAAAAACACAAAGTTAACATATTTGCTTTCTTTCAAACACCTAAATGGTACCTTTCACTTTTGCAAAGGCATTGCAAACATATCCCTTAGAATAGGCATCAGTCATGCCATATAATGTCATTTTTGTCAAGAATAAGCTATGTATGGTAACAGTGATCTCATGAAATTGTAATAGTGCTGAAACACCTGTTTTTTGTCTCATATTTTTATGTTAACTTTTTAGGCTGAAATACATTTGGGTAGACAAATTGTACTTTACTCCACGTTATCATGATGTACAGTTTTATTGCCTGTGATCCCTGTACTTCCTAGGTTTGTATACCATACACTAACTACACTCTTGATATTTACAATGACCACATTACCTAAACAGTGTTTCTCAAAGCAAACCCTGTTGTTATATGATGGGTGATTACATTTTATTATTAACTGATTAAAATTAGATAATTTCCCAAGGCAAAAATTTAAATTTGAGACAGAGCCAAACTAAGGCCTTTTTATTTTAATCCTTCCTCCAACAACCTTCCATATATATTAGGTTGAGAATGTTCTAACTTTAGACCATAGCCTTTATTGTTCTTAAGTACATAATTTTTTAATAGGTAATAATAAATAGTGGGGGTTTTCATGGTCTTTGTAAAAATATTTTACGAAAGTATTTTATTGTGTATCAACATTCTAGTTTCATTTTTAGTATTAATATCAACTAAAATACATTGATTTTTAAGACTAATTGAAGTTTCATTTCTGTTAACCTATAATTTCAGAACATTTTGTTAGTGTTGTGGACTCAATATTTATTCTAAACACCTTTATAAACCATAGTATCTGCCTCCTAAACTCTAGGTACTTTCCTGTCTGTAAGCATCCCAAGTGGACATCTGGGGCTCTCGTGTGTGCCCTCTAACCCTACTTACTTCCTTATCAGTTCTGAGGCTCTCATATGCTCCCTAGGCCTGTAAGCAGCCCAAGTGGACATCTGAGGCTCTCATGGCTATCCCCTAAGCCTTGTTACCTCCCTCTCTAAAGCAGCCCAAGTGTATATCTGAGGCTATCCTGTCTTAACTGGACATACTTTCTTAATTCCAGACCTTTCCTTTCATGTGTTTTCCTTTTGGTTTCCTTGAACCCAACCTTTCCTTACTATCCAGGTATTCACTCAAGGAGTATCTGTTGAACACTTCCTTGGTGTCAAGCTTTTGTTTTCTACTTCTATTGTTTCCATATTACTGCCAATTTTTTTATATTTAAACTTTAAACATTATTATAAAAAGTAGTACATTCTCATAGTAAAAAGAAGTGTAAAGTGTTTGAACAAAAGAAATTTAAAATTTCTATAAATGTTCTGTAAAAATTATACTATTTTTAGCCTTTTCTTTGGGTTTTTCATTTAATTATCTATGGCATGTACGAAGCAAATATATATATATATATCACCAAGTAAATATTAGAATCATGAAAGCCTTTTCTATATACATCTTTTTATTCCTACAGTGGTAATTTCATAGAATAGATAGTATTTTTGATAAATATTTACACAAATAAAATATATATACATATATTCATATTCTGTTTCTTGTACAATAAACACTGTAAATATTTCTTTATTTCTGGTTATTGAGCTGTAGCTGAAAGTATTTTCCTTAAAATGTCCATGTCAATCATTTCCCTATTTATTACAAATGACAATTGCTTTAAGTCTCTATTTTTATTGATTATAGTGGATATAATGAGCATATTTCTATATATTTTTCTTATAGTTATAAAATTGAACAAAGCTCTGTCAAATTTTGCTTTTTAGGTACAAAAATGGCTTATTTCTCAGATATTTCAATTTTTAAAAATAAAATGTTGGCCATTTTTATTATATGACCATTATTAACCTTGTCTGTTTATTAAGTAGAAAATTAGTTTCTAGTAGATTGGTATTTCATTCACAACCATCCTTATTATTTATAAAGTTATAAAAGAAAATGTTTAAGTAAAGAATATATTTATATAAAAACAACTGCATTTAGTGGCATACCACATAATCTTAGCACTTGGGTGGCTGACACAGGTTTGTGTGTTCAAGACCAGTCTGGGCTACATGGCAAGAAACTAGAGAGAGGGAAGGAGGAACATGCAGACAGGTAGGATGAGAGGTTTTAGTCTCTATATACATTTCAGAGTCATACTTATTGTAAATGTCCTCTGTCTCACATTTTGTTTTGTCAGATCCTAATGTTAAAAATTCTTTATGAACTTTGGATCATAGATCACTGGTGATGTACCATCCATGTTAATACTTAAGAAATTTCTTTTTAGAAAGTATTCTCTGGTTCACCTGAGTCTACCAGCATTACAAAAATACTTTAAAATATACTATTATTGTCATACACATCAAAGTTAGACACTGAAAAGAACACAGTTTAGATTATGTGGGGAGTCTGATACAACTATGTTTTTTTGGGGGGGCAGGGTTCAAGGTGGTGGTTTCTCTGTGTATCCCTGACTGTCTTGGAACTCACTTTGTAGACCAGGCTGGCCTAGAACTCAGAGATCCACCTCTCTCTTCCTCCCAAGTGCTGGGATTAAAGACGTGTGCCACCACATTCAGCCACAACTGTACTTTTAAGAACCAAAATTTTTACAGTACATGAAATTCTCATGGCTTAATTTCTCTGTCCATTGTTGTGTAAGTCAGCTTTCCATTGCTATACCAAAAAATAAGAAAATTAACTTATAATGAGAAAAAGTTTATTTTGGCTCATGGCCAATGGTTAGCTGGTCTCATTGTCAGGCTCTCAGAAAGACAGCATATCATGACAGGCATATGATGGAGCCAAACCACTCATCACATAGTCAGGATAAAGGATAGGAGAGAAGGGGGTTAGCCGCCTAGTGATCCCTTCAAGTGCATGCGTCAAACAAGCTGAAGGTGTCCTATTAGACCCCACTCTGTAAAGCTTCTATCATCTCCCAGTAGTGCCTTGCTGGATATCAAGCCTTTACTAACTGGAAATTATAGTACTTAATCTCTTTGGCTCTAATGGAGGTAATAACTCATGAGGTTGTAGGAATGAATGAAATGATACACACACGCAATCTAAACAGAACCTAATGCACATAATCCTTAAGAAATGTTATGCTTGTACTATTACTGACCCACAAACAAAATACATTGATCTGTAATGTCCTAATCCCCCATTAATCTGAAATGTCAACACAAATTATATGTCAACATAAAGGCCACATATACTGTTTGTCAGGCCTTCAAAAGGATAACTCATTAATTCACCAAATAAAGTACATAGCAGACAGTATTGAATGTATTCCTAAGAAAGTTACATTACATCACTAAAATAGGTCATTTCATACAGGAAAGTTGGCAAAAATTTTTAGATTATAAAAGTTTCCCATTGGTCTGTGTTCTCATCAATAATTGTCTTAGTCCTTAGTCCTGAGTAACTATTGGAAAAATGATTGTCACAGATATCCTGATGAAGTATAAGGAATTCTTCAAAATGCTCCGTGCACACCAGTTCTGTTTGTGAAAAATCTCAATGTTTATTCAAAGTTTTCCTTGAACACTCATTTACTTAGCACTAGTGTCTAGTGTACATTGTAAGAAGATCCTGTATGTAAAACACAATGGCTTTAAATGTTATTAATTGCATATTCAGTTTATGATTCTGCTTTTCTGCTTCTTGTTCTCTGGCATCATTTTGCAGCATTCAGGGAGTCTACAGACATTGCTTTTCTTTACTCATTTTCTCACAGGTGCAAAGTGGTGCTTCTGGAGCCTTTGTGACATGCAACAGCACCAGCACCTAGGAGAACCTAGCTGTCTCCTGTCCAGCCAGACATTCAGTAAATATACAGAAATTGAAAATGTACTGTTCTCAAAAACTTTAGATTGGGAGAACATATTTTCATTAAAAATTGCTTATGCTCTCTAAAGTAATGATTAAGTTTGGGAGAAATAATGATAAAAATTTTATGGTTTTCTTCTTTAATTTTCAATAATCATAGAATGTAATTTGAAAGAATCCATTATAAGCAAAAGTTCTGTTTTTACAGTGTAAAAGGATCCTGAGACCAAAATGCTTGACAGCCACTGTCCTTTTGACTACAACATCCAGTTCTGTCCTTGATTCTCATTACCAATTCTTTATTTTTACATTGCTGAAGATTTTGGAGCCTTGTGTATTCTAAGCCAGTGCTACAGGTGCAGTCCTCTGGTCTCGTCTGGTCTGATCCATATGATTTGCTGTATAACTTAGGGTAGCTTTAAACGTGTTATATAGTACAAGCAGGATGAACAAAATCCCCATGCGTCAGCCACCTATGTATGTGGCTCACTACACATAGCTCATGACAAATTCTTAGATATTTCATATATTGTATGCTTATTTATCTTCTATGCCATCAACGTTATGTTTCTTTTTTAATTAAAACTCATCATCCTAAGTTTTTGTTAGTAATCATTTTCTATTGTCTTATGTCTTAATTCACAGGTTGAAAGCACAAAAAAACAATATGAAGTACTGATTTCACAGTTACGAGAAGAACTTTCAGCCCTTCAGATGGTATGTTAGAAGACCTTCTTTCTTAGTATTTTCCTCCAAATATTACTTGTTTTAAAGCCCAGTGTGTATGTTATTAGTAATTCATTTGTTCCATATACATTCGTTAAGCTCTGACCAATGCTAGGTGCTAGGAAACAAATTAAAATTCTACAGAGATTATTTTATACTATCTTTGGATTTTGGTAGGAAAAGTAGGACAGGTGGCATTCATCACATTTCACTTGTCATTGACAGAAAACATAGGACCACTAAACCAACCAGCTTCAAGAAAACCAGGAAAGATGAAAAGTTATGTATGTTGGTAGGAAAGAAGACAGACAATAAAGCTTCCTACAGATAGATAAACAAATAAACAAATAAATAAATGAGGATGAATGGGGGGGGCAAGAAAAAGAGTTTCTTCTGACAGACACTGGAAATTTAAATTTAACTTGAAGATTTAATGAGATGAAACCTAGTGACTGTTCACAAAAGGTCAAAAACACAAGAATTACCAGGACTTAGGAATATATTTACAACTTCACAAACACATATTTTCTGATCCTTCCATTTTTAATTATGAAATTTTTAATTTCATAAATGTTATGAAATGTATCAGCAGAATAACATTTAAATACCCTTGTAAACCCATAGACCATGTACATAACTAGCCTTAATCATTGTGTAGACATCTTGGATTAGTTTCACTTGTGGTAACGATGTAGGAACAGTGTGTAAAACCAATGGGATGCAGCATGGCCTTTTGGTGGTATAAAGTCGTGTCTTATTTTGTTGTTCTCTTTCATGGATTATCAGAAAGCTTGCATGTTTGTGAAAGAAAAGAAAAATGTCTCTGCCACCATCAAAGATCACTTTAATTAATTTTAAATGGTATAAAAAATTTTTTGTTCTATTTTCCAAAAAGAATGAGGACTGTCTAAGACTAGGGCTCCTTGAAACAATTAATGGTATAACAACCAAATCTATTTAAAACTCACTATATTGTAAAAACTATTTTCACAATTTCATTATATAACAAAAGGTGTTTTATATTGTATATCAAGCACTTATACCTATATGATTTTTCTACAGATAGGAAACATCTGATTTCTAAGAGGAAATTATGGTATCTAATTAAAATAAGTATTTTAAATATTAAAGGTATTTTTTTTAAATATGGAGATTTCTGGGGTGGATTAGAAATATCCTCTTAGAGGCTGGAGATGTAGGTAGCCTAGTTGATAGGGTGCATGCCTGATATGTAGGAAACCCTGATTTGATCCTGAGCACCACATAAACTGTGTGCTGGTGCACATCTGTAAACCCAACACTCTGGAGGTAAGTAGGGGGACCACAAGTTCAAGATTATTCTAGGCCATTAGAATTGAAACCCTGAATGAGAAGACGTCACATCTGGAGTACTGAAGTTAGGAAACCCTGAAACAATGTATTTCATATACCAAAAGTGAGTATATGCCAATTGGTTTTACTATATCCAGCAAATGTCCAGTTCAAAATTGATGGAGAGATAAAGACATTCCATGACAAGGACAAACTAAAGTGGCTCATAACCACCAAGACAGTGTTGCAGAAGATGCTAAATGAGACCTGTACACAGAGGAGAAAAAACCTCACCCATGAGAGCACAGCAAAGAATGAGTTTCATAAGAGGAAAAAAAACAAATAAGTAGGAAAGAATTAGCCATGCCTAACTCAGGAAACCACCAAAGATCGTCACATGATTCAGAACAAAGAAAATAATAATAATAATAATAATAATAATAATAATAATGGTCAAACAAATTAGAAAACCAACAAAATTATAGCAATCAGTACGTACTCCTCGGTAACAGCCCTAAATGCAAATGGTTATAATTCTCTAATTAAAAGATGCAAGCTAGCTACAAATTTCTTTAACAAATTCACTTCACTGGCAAAGGAAGACCGAAAGTGAAGGAGTGGCAGTTGATATACCCAGCGAGAATAATCAAAAATCAGCAGGGTGCTCCATAATCAAGTGTAACCCAAGGAGCCTTCAAGCAGAAATTACACGAAAGGGATAAAGGTGACTTTACATTAATAAAGGGAAACATCAGTAAAATACATATAAAATAAGAAAAGAAACATGGCTCCTCATTTCATAAACTGGCATTAAAAGAACAGCTTGGTCCTGATAGAAATTTAATGGGGGACTTCAGTACTTCCTTCATGCTAATGTTAAGTCTTCCAGACTAAAATTCAGTAAAGACACTTCCATGTTTAGCTACACCATAAATTAGGCAGCGTTTTTCTTCTATAGAACACACAATTTTCTCAGCAGCCTATGGAATTTTTCCTAAAATAGATCACAGTTTAGTCTGTAAAGAAAGTCTTAAGAAATACAGAAAAATTGAAATAATTCTTATTACTTATCAAGTCATAGAAAAAGTATGCCATTGAAGAAGCAGTTGGAGAAATGTAAAGCTTTGTAGAATCAAGTGAAAATGAAAGTCTGTCTTGTGAGAACTCATCGAATACAGCAAAGGCAGGTGGTTCTAAGAAATGTGTGGCTGTTTTTGAGCCTCCAAATGATCAGAGGTGTATGTCTTTCTTTAATGACTTCTACTTTGTTTGCATAGGGACGGATGTGAGTGACCTCTGTGGTATCAGTTTTAATATTTGCTAATAACCCTTTAGGAAGTATGATTTTGGAAATACTTTAGAAATACTTCATTAATTTGTCTCTAAAAGCAGGTATATCCATGCTAATGAGCAAAGCTTTTAGCAAAAATGTATAGTGTTCATTTTAATATTATAGTGCATTTAATAGAACTGCTATTGTAATTAATATTTAAATTTTTCTATTTCATTTTACCCATTTTTAACCCAGGTTAATCAAATACTGCTTGAACCATTGTTACTTGATGTACAGGCATATACATAGTTATTCTTATATGCCACTTCCTGGGTCTAGAAGTACGATCCAACTTTGTTATTAATATAGTGTCCTAGCATACTTTCTGTTGCTGTGAAAAAAAACACTGACAAAAACAAACTTGAGAAGGAAGGGATTTTTTTAGCCTTATAGGTTGTAGTCCATCATTCAGGGCAGAAGCTCAAGGCAGGAACCTAGAAGCAGGAAATGAAGCAGATACCATGGAGAAATGCTGCTTACTGGCTTTTTCTGACTTGCTCAGCCTGCCTTCAAATACAACCTAGGACCATGTGCCCCACGGTGGCTCCACTCACAGTTTACTGGTCATTAATCAAGAAAATGTTCCCATAGATATACCCACAGGCCAGTCTGATGGAGGCAGTTTCTCCGTGTGAGTTTCTCTTTCAGATGATGCTAGTTTGTGTCAAATTGGCAAAGACTAACCAGCACGGATATATATATTAAAGTTACATGAGTGGCAGTCTGAACATAACAGAAGTTACAAATTTAGCATTATGAAATTATCACTCAATAGGCAGAGAGACAAGAAGATCTTGAATTCAATTGTGAAGGTAGCCTGGGCTATGTAATGAGACTATGAAAAAATTCCTTCCAAAAAACAAAAACCTTTCATAGATAACTACCTTGTCATGTATGTGAATGTGTATAGGACATTAACATTGTGATTCCTACAAACTTGAGTTTTGTTTTAACAAAAAGAATCTCACCTGATTTGTAATTGTTCAAAGTAATCAAGTCTGGGTCGTAATTTAAAAGCTTTAAATGTTGAAAACACTGAGGTAGGCCTTTTGTATAGTTATGAAAAATTGAATATTATTAGTGCTATTCTGACAACAAAGCAGGTTCACCAAAGCATGACTCACAATTAATGAAATTGTGCTTATTCTCAAATAAATACAAAAATAATTACGAAGAACTCACTAGTTCTCGTTTTAGTATCTTGGCAAAATAATCATATTGATTACTTGATGTACTTGTTAAATTACTAAGTAAGATGGTTGACACACAAAGTCTTTTAAATTTCAATGTCTTATGCTTATACAAATAGATTTCCCTGGGTGTTGGGTATTTTGCAAAGAAAAATTAACTTGGAATTTATGGACTTTTTATGACAAATGTTTCCTTTGGGATGTTGTGACACTGGTTCCTCCTCCAGAATAATTGTTAATACCATATGAAAAGAGAACCTGTAACATCTAAAAACCTCATGTTTTTCTCCCATGAGTACCCCAGCCTCTGCCTCTTACTTAATTTAATTCCTTGGTATCCGATAGCCAAAGGCAATTTCTGAGATCATAGGATAGGTCAGTCACTTTTTGAAATTGACCATTACTCTGGCTTTACTTAATTAGGTAATTGCAGTCTTGTTATGAACAAACCATTTTACTTTTCCTTTTTTTCCTCATCTTAATGTTTCACCAGCAACATTTATTTGCATTATGACTTGACTTTCTAGGACTGTGATGAAAAGCAAGGTCAGATCGATCGAGCCATTAGAGGGAAAAGAGCTGTGGAAGAAGAACTCGAGAAGGTAAGAAGGAAGTACAGCTGCCCAAAGGCAACTGCAGGCCTCTGCACTGCTGCCTGCTCTGCTCACACTGGCCTTGTAATCTCTCCGGGCAATGTCTTTACTCAAATATAATTAAAGTCATTTAAATAATCATATCACCTACGTCCATTTCTTTCTAAGAGTACCCATTTCTTTGAACTTTGTGCTTCAAGATACAACTTTTTGAAGTGTATATTTATTGCTCTAGCCTTATCCTAAAAGTGGTTTCATTCTGTCTTCCTTTTAACCCTCATGCCAACTTACTGAGTTTAGACTTGGGTATAATAGGTATATACAACTAAAAAATCATAATACTGCTATGAATCTTACCTTAGTGTATGTATATGTTTGTGTATATGGGTGTGTGCAGGTGTTCATGTATGTGTAGAGGCCAGAGGTTGACATTAGGTGTATCCCTCAATCTTTCTCCACCTTATTTTCAGTGAGATAGAGCCTCACTGAAACTGTGACTCACCAGCTCAGCTCGAGAGTGGCCAGCAACCCCAGAAATACACGAGTCTCTGTCGCCCCGGAGCTGGGATTACAGG
>CAJQZJ010004856.1:5834101-5851165 GCA_907164525.1 Lophiomys imhausi | reverse complement strand
ACTCAGATGCACTGCTCTATGGTCGGCGCCATCTTGGATCCTGGAATGCAATAATATTACACAACTGCCAGAATGACTGAAATTTAAGACTAGCAATATCAGGGACTAACCACACTTTTTGGTTACTTTATTGGGTTCTTTTTCCTACCACCCTTCTCCACCCCAAATCGCTTTCAACCCCCCAACACTAGGGGGGAAAGAAAGAAGGATGGAAGGTAAAGGGGACATAAATCTCTTTAAACTACTTCCTGCTGATTAGGGGCTCCTTGATTTTCACTGACAGGATATCCAATTTCTTTTACTTGTCTCGCGTAGCCATAGGGGGAGCTGCAGCCAACTTCTTTGGAGCAGCCCCAGCCCCTCTCAGGGCTTGGATAGGTATAATTGCTCATAAATATGTAATCAGAAGAGTAGCTATTGTTTAGGCAAGTGAATACTGAAGGCAAGGGCACTTGAGGATTCTTCCTAGGTTACCTAAATCTGGGCAATGAGTTTGTTATGTTGGTATACAGCAAAAATTGAATTGTATATTTAAAACTTACACACATAGAAAAAGCAGGAGGATCATGGTTTTGAGGCCAACCTGGTTACATTAACAAGTTTCAGATAGACTGGGTCTTGGTCAGGGTAATTATATAGGAAGACCCTAACTAAAAAACAAAAAGGAAAAAAAATCTTGCGCCCTTCTTCTAGGTCAGTAGTTCTCAATCTGTGGGTCACAACCCCCCAAGGGATCACATATCAGATTATCTACATTACAATTCGTAACAGTAGCAAAATTTCAGTTATGAAGTAGCAATGAAATAATTATCTGGTTGGGGTCACCGCAACTTGAGGAATTGTATTAAAGGGTCACAGCATTAGGAAGACTGAGAACCACTGTTCTAGGTGAAGTGGGATATGGACAAAGTTGCTCTGAAAACTGCAAGATGAGGACAGGCGTACATTATAAACTTTTATATGCTTTAAGAAAGTTCCTATACTAAATATTTTTATATTTTTAAAGTCTACTCTCATAAAATTCATTCCATATGGAAAATATGAGTTGGAAATATTTTTAAGTATTGAGCAGAAGAGATAAAGCTTTCTCACAAAACAAATAAATGGAGGAAATTGACAATAGTGGTAGATTTAAATACATAAAATATTTTAAACTACTTATAGCCAGATTTGGTGGCACACGCCTTTAATCTCAGCGCTCGGAAGGCACAAGTTCAAGGCCAGCTTGGGCTGCAAAGCAAGTCCAGGACAGCCGGGGCTACACAGAGAAACCCTATCTTGAAAAACCTAAAAATAAACTACTTGCAAATTTAAAACAGTATCTAAAGAGTTCACAAATTTAGGAAAAATAAGAACCGAGAGCCACTATTAACTGCTGAATTCCCATGCCAGTGACTATGCAGCTAATCTCATAAGTGGCACAATTTTACAGTCTAAACTTGGGTCATAGGAAGTAACCAAAATATTTCATAATTAATAATTCATTTCAGTTTCATTTTAATAAATTATGAACTGCCATGCATTTATATTTCTGTCCTCTAAGTTTTAAGTATGCAGTAGTCCTTCCATGCTGTAATTGCTGCTTTAGAATTCATAAATCAGACAGTTATGTAGAAAGTTACTTCTGAACTGTAGGAGTTAAGGAATCTGACATTGGTCTCCAACATTTTTATTTTTCACAGTTTTACAACGTACAATATGTTTTTGGTTTTTATTGTTTGTACTAGGGTGTGAGTAAAATGAGTACCCAACACCCTGGTACTTCATTTGATCATCTTTAACATTTCAGGATAATAACGGATATGTTTTGGAAAACAAAATAATGATTTTTAAATGCATATTTATCCCAACATATCTCACTGAATCTGCATATAACAAAAGGAAAGTCATTGGTGATGAAGAGATAGTTCATCTTAACTAATTAGTTATAATTCTCTCTTATAAAGGCAGGCTTTCAGAAATTGGCTCTTTTGTTGCTGATCCTTTCACAATGTAGGAACCTTGAAAAAGAATATGATCCCCAGTGGATAAACTGAAAACAGCCAAAGATAACGTCAGTGAGATATTGGGTAGTCTTTTAACTGCATGTTACAATTTACTTTGTGAAGTTGTTTAACCCTAAAACAGCTGCATTTGTTTCATTACCAGCTTTCTCTGTGTTAATGACTTCTTTCTTTCTATCAAGGCTCTTTACTTGTGAATACTTTCAAAGTCAGTGTCTCTCTCTCTCTCTCTCTCTCTCTCTCTCTCTAGTGGAATAGTTCCAGTAATCATACTTCCTATTTATGTGGGTATTTCTCTGCAGATGAAAGTCACAAAGTTATAAAGGAGGGATATCATTTACTGTCCTTTCCTACCCATCATTCTCAACATCATCATAAGTGGGAAGTTTTCAATAGAAGATCCGGTTGTGGCCTTTAGTCTTACAACATCACCACAGACGTCACAGTTTGTACCTGACATATTACCTAACCAATTCTGGGGGTTGTTTAAACACTGGGTGTTAATACCAAAAGGCTATATTTAGAAAGTCAGCAAGTATACCCTGAAAGGCTGTGGTCCAGAAACTAAGATGCAGCGGTGCTCTGCTCATCATAGAAGCTTCTGGTCTTGTGGCAATGGACAAGCTTAAACATAAAATTAGAAATTAATACGCCTCTCTTTAGGGAAAGTCTGGGGCACTGAGAAAGCTCATAAGAAACAATCTGACTCAGTCTAGGTAGTAGCAAATTTTCCCGGGAAAAGCAATAATTGAACTGGGTTCTAAACATCAAATAAAAATACTTAAGTGGAAGGGAATAATTCTTCGAGGAAGTGGAGCATATGGCCAGCACCACATGTGCTGGTGACACAAAAGGAAGAGAGGAATGGCAAGGCACTGTCTTAGGCAACTATCAGTTCTCTGACAGAAGGGAAGTGAGTAGGAAGACAGCATGCTAAAACTGCATGGACCATTTCCTATGTGGGACAATCATGGAGAAAGACTGGACTTCTTGTTTTCTAAATGGGATTTAGAACCATGGCTTCCCTGAAGGTAGTGGAGACTGAGACACAGGCTAAGGACACAAACTTCACGTGCAAAGCTGCAGAATCTAGTAATTTTGAAATATTAGATAGCAGCAGGGCAAGAAGAGAGTCTGATAGCAATGGAACACAAAATTAAGTACATGGTTGTTTTCCAATGGCCTGTATTAATAAAATCTTAAATTTTATTGTTTACTATTGGACCAAGCATATTTAAGAATTTTAGATCAAATGACAAGACTCTTTCCATAGTAAAGACAGGATTTTTGAGATGTTTTTATTGTTGGAGTTGTTTAGTATTTTTTGAAATGGTAAGATTAAGATTCTTATTCTATTTTGAGTACTAATTTAGCCAGATTTCAAAGTACTAGAAGCCAAGCTTGCTATCTCTCTTTCTAAAGACATTACTTTTAAATATCATGGGATAAGTATTTTTTACAGTTATTTCTTTTTTTAATAATTTATTTTTTATTTCTTCAAGTTACATATCAATCACAATCCCCTCCCTACTCCCCCCTCCAGTCCCACCCTTCCACCCTCTTCCCCCTCAACCCCCCATCCTCTTCCTTTTTTTTTAGTTTAAGGTATATCTTTTTCCCCTCACAGCTCCCCCTTTCAGTCCAACAAATGGTTCTTTCTCTTATAACTATAAATACAATACAAAACAACAGAAATAAATAGGCCACAGTTATGAGAGTTATATGGCTTAGCATACATTCCCAATGTCCAGTCCATATGTATTTGGCACGTGACTTTAACATTCTACTATCTAACCATCTCCATGAGTTTAAAGTTCTATATCTAACTCAGCTTTCATAGTAACTTGCCTCATAATTTTAAAAACATCTTCTGAGATCCAGAACACCCTCTTGATTCCTAAACAACTCAAAATTTAACTATGAGACTCTAGCTATCCAGTTATCTCTTTAGAGAAACAGTAGCTTGTTATACTACATCCCTTTTTTTCCTACTGACATTTTATGGTGATGAGAAAAGTATTACAAAAATTAAAGTCCATGGTAGTTGTGTTTTCACTGAAGAGACAAATTGTAAACTTAATTCCTTACATGGATGCCTCACCCAGGGGTTTCTAAATCTTATAAGCACAATGGATTACTCCTTTTGCATATGGCCTTGGCTGTCATAGTTCCTAGAATCCTGACAGGAAAGTAACTGTGGTTTTCCTTCTTAGGTCAGTACAATGGAGCACCAGTTCTCAATAAAGGAGCATGGATTTGAAGTTCAGTTGAGAGAGATGGAGGACACTAATCGGAATTCCATTGTTGAACTAAGGCATCTTTTGGCAGCTCAACAAAAAGCAGCCAATCGATGGAAAGAAGAAACAAAGAAACTTACCGAAAGTGCAGAAATGAGGATCAGCAGTTTAAAGTAGGTCCACTGTTAGTAGCTGCTTGATAATTTTTTTTTTTTTTACAGACCAGCAATTGATAATTAACAATTGATGTTTTACAGAAGAAATGGTTTAATTTCTACTCTATTTTTAATATTTGATTATGAGGCATGGATGATAGCTCACTCAATAAAGTACTAATAAGCATGGGGACCTGAATTTGATCACCAAAACCCACATTTAAAAAAAAAAAAAAACTAGTTAGTGGTGGCACACACCTTTAATCCCAGCACTGGGGAGGTAGAGGCAGGCAGACCTCTGTGAGTTCAAGGCCAGCCTGGTCTACAGAGTGAGTTCCAGGACAGCCAGGGCTACACAGAGAAACCCTGTCTCAAAACAAAAACAAACTAGTTACAGTGGCATGTGCTTATAATACCTAGTAAAGTGGCTCGCTAGCCAGCCAGTCATTCTTGCCTACTTGCTTAGTTCATCATCAGTGAAAGACCCTGTCTCAAAATACCCACAGTTTCTCTCTGCCTGCACAGACAGACAGACAGACACATATACACACCAAAATAGTATAAATGTATGTTATAATTGATGTTATATTTTTATTAAAAAATATTTGCTGAAGTACTATAAACTATTAAGCATGGGACTGAGGAGATGTCTCAGTAGCTAAAGTCCTTGCTGCACAATCATAAACACCCAAATTCAGATCACCAACATCCAAGTAAACAGCTAAGCATGGTGGTGTGCATCAGCACTAAGAGTAAGAGGATCCAAGAGCTTGATCCTTCTGCTAGCCTAGCCAAATCAGTGAACTCCAGGTTCACTGAGAGATGCAGAGTGATTGAGAAAGACATCAGATGATACCTCTGGCCTCTGAATAGACATATACCTACACACAGAAGCATACATGTGTATACTACACACACACACACACCAAAAAGAGAAAAAAATTGGCATTATAAATCAAAATACATATCTTGTTTTTATTAATTTAGTAAGTATTCCACATAATTACAGTAGTTTGGGGAGGACACGGAAGTACAGAATTTTACATAAAACATTTAGAATCCATTTAGTCTATAAAGCCTGAAATGGTTATTTACTCTCTGTCCCTTTAAGAAAGTTTTTGTGGACCAATCACATGGCTCATCAGGTAAAGGTGCTGGTGCACAAGCCCAGCAACCCAATTTACATCCCCCTGAATCCACATAAAGCTGGAGGAGATAACTGATACCACATGTAAGCAAGTTGCAGTGAAACCACCAAACAAGGAACTAGACCACTCTGTTGGTAGAAAAGACAGTTTATTGGGGGGAGAAACTGTCAGACTGCCTTAGAGTGTAGAGAACAACAGCAGCTCAGTGAGAAGGGCCTTGTCAGCTTTACTTATAGCATCAGGAGATGTCGTATGCTGGCCAGAACAGCCTAGGAGTTAGCATGGGAATTTTGACCTGATGCAGACTGTTCAGGTTAATTGGGAACTCCATGCACTTTTCCCAAAGTAGTTGACCCATTGAGAGTGGGGAAGGGAAGTAGTGGCTTTTCTGACAAACAGAAACACACCTCATGGAATTCCTGAGGAATACTGAATTTAGGTTCCTGTTTATCCAGTAAGAATCCTTCTGTTTATGTGGTAAATATTTGGCCTGGATTAGGTCCTGGACCAACATCTTAAGACATTGTCAGTACTGCTGCCATTTGGGGGGTCCTGATTTGTGACCTAACACCATAAAGTTATCCTCTGACCTCCACACATACTGTGGCACATGTACATACACACAAAATAAATCATTTTTAAGGAAATTTTCTGATGCCTCCCTAGAAAGAGCTTGAGATTGTTCCAGTAGCCTGGGATACTCAAGAGCTTCAAGATGAAAATGTTGAGTTTCTATTCTCTTAAAAGTTTAGTAGATATTATGAAATAGACTGCAGCAAACCTAAAATTGTTCTAAAAAGAGTAAAGTGTGTTTTTATTTTTTTTTTTTTTATAAATACTTTATTTTTTTTTTCTTCAAGTTACATCTCAGTAACAAACCCCTCCCTATTCCCCCTTCCCAACCCGCCCTTCCACCCTCTTCCCTCCAGAGGTTTCCCCTTTCAGTCCAACAGCTGGTTCCTTCTCTTATAACAGTAAGTATTATACAAAACAATAGATATAATTATGCCACATTTATGAGATTAAATTGGCCCAGTATACCTTCCCAATGTTCAGTTTATACCTATTTGGCCCCTGACTTTAACATTCTACTATCTACCCAACTCCATGAGTTTAAAGGTCTATATGTAAAGTGTGTTTTTAAAACAGACTATACAGGATAGACTATAAAGATAGATAAAGAGACCCATGCTGTAATAGCCCAAAGAGAAGAGGGTATAGGATGAGTAGGATTTTGTTTGTTTTGTTGGTTGATTGGTTTGGTTTGGGTTTTTGATTTTTTGTTTTGGTGTGGAAGGTGGTGTATGAATGTTTGTGTTGGGGCATGGGGGTAACACATGCCTATGTGTGCCTCTGGAGGCCAAAACTTGGTGTCTTTCTCAATCACTCTCCACCTTGTTTTTGAGACAGGATTTCATCACTGAACCTATAGCTGTTTCAACTAAGCTGGTTGGGCAGGGGGCTTCAGTAATCCTCCTTGTATGTCCGCCTGCTCTGGGTTTGCAGATTCACAGTCACACTGGCTCTTCAGTGGGGTACAGGGATCCAAATTCATATCCGTGTGCTTGTATAGTAAGCACCTACCCACTAAGCCTTCTTCCCAAGCCTAGGAATAAGCTTTAAAGGGTTAAAAATAACCAAAGTTTGCTTTGGACCTTGAACTGTACTTCAAAGTATGGCATCCAAGGAAGAATTGGAACAGAAGCTATAAAGGTAAGAATCATTGACATATACATTATGTTTAAAGTCATAAAATGAGAATATTGTAAGTGTGCTATGCCAGAAACATAAACACATTTGTAACTTTCTACAATGTCAGAATTTATTAAGAGTAAATTCACAAGCGATGTTAGTTTCATTGGCTACAGTTTATCAAATAATTCCCATTTCCTTTGGTAGCTGGCCATTGACAATCACAGGTTACTTTATTCCAAACTTCACTACTAACATTAACTCTCAGATCACACATTAGACTTCACAGTGTGTGTGTATGTGTGTGTGTGTGTGTGTACAGAGATTGCAGATTACTACAAAAGGATTAAAGGGGTCATAGAACTCAAAGGCCTTGCTAGAGGCAGAGAGCTAGTTCACATGCAGCGAGATCCACAGCAGGTATTAGATAAGATATTAACTAACCCATTTGAAGAGCTGCTGGAGGTACAAAAGCCCCAGGATTGCAGGGTCAAACAGAGCTACATAGACAGAGAAGCTTCCAGGAGAACTTCAGGATTGAGCCAGATGGATAGATAGGTCAGAAACTCAAATGAATTGCATTGAGCAATAAGACTGAGACTCAGAGACAGTTAGGAGCTCTCTGCCTGTGAATCCTGTGACACACATGCACACTATACACTACACACTACAACCGTGAGTGCTGAATGCCACACCATGAGGTTATCAACATCTCCGGCATTGTTGGTCTGGTGTATTTTG
Organism: Lophiomys imhausi; assembly: GCA_907164525.1. Classification (NCBI taxonomy): domain Eukaryota; kingdom Metazoa; phylum Chordata; class Mammalia; order Rodentia; family Muridae; genus Lophiomys; species Lophiomys imhausi. Next base: position 5,843,189 of record CAJQZJ010004856.1, on the reverse strand, counting down.
ATAAGTTATCAGTCCTGGTTTTTTTTTTTACATAGCTTTAATGCACCTGGTGTCATATGTTACTAGTTTACTTTGGTAAGTTTATTGGCGGTGTCTTTTTTTACTTGAAAGAATGAATTATTTATCATTCCTTATGGGTAAGGCATATCAGGGGCATGGATTCAGGTGTGACTCACCTTTTCCCTGAGAGAAAACCTCTGGGATTTCAAGTCAGTGATAGAATGTCTCTACTATACCCCTTCCCCTGAATTAAAACAAAACCACATCCCATGTGTGAAATGTGGTAAATACCCTCTATGGCAGAGAAAGTACTGGCTCCAGTGTTCTGCTGTTTTTCTAGTTGTTAGATTTGCCTCATTAAGGTATCATCTTAGAACTAGGATATGCTGTTTTCATCACTTTCTGTTGTAGTAGTAATGTTGTGGTGATTTTTAATAGGTTGATTATTCTGAGTCATTACTATGCTTTTATGGATCCAAGCATATCTTACAAATATTACACTGTATGGTGGTTAACACAGAAACTCAGAGCTGATCAAAGTGCAGAAGTGTGTGTCTGTGAAGTACTCAACCGTACATGGACAGCTTTATTCCAGCAAGTCTCACGGAACACCAGGAAAGAGGGCCAGGGCTAAACAGGTGTGCTGGTCTGAATAAGAATAACTCCCATAAACTTGTATGTTTGAATGAAAGCGTTAGGAGGTGTGGCCCAGTTTGAGGAAGTGTGTCATTGGGAGTGGGGTTTGAGGTCTCAAAAGCCCCTGTGAAACCCAGAGTCTCTTTTCATGCGGATCCAGATCCACGTGTAGAGCTTTCAAATACTTCTTCAGGACCATGTCTGCCTGCATGCCACCATGCTCCCCATCATGATAATGATGGACCCAAACCTATAAAAACTATAAGCACATCCTGATTAAATCCTTTCTTTTACAAGAGTGCCATGGTCATAGTGTCTTGTCACTGCAGTAGAACACTGACTAAAACAGTAGGCTCTTCTGAATATGACAGGACTGCTGTGCTTATGAAGTCACAACAGCTGTCAGCATCTCAACACGGAGAGGATAGGCTCATGACCCCTCTTTCCTAAATGAAGAGCTGTTAACAGTCGGTTGCTGCCGGGGGGGAGGAGGAGAGCATACCAGTGGATGTTCCCACCCACACACATATATGGACAGCACAAACTGGATCAGGGTGTAAGTTGGGAAGTGGGTTGGATTTGATTAAATACATTGTATGCAGGTATGAAATTCACAATCAGTAAAAATAATTTTTTTTAAATATTTCATTTAGCACAGCAATCAATTTATCTTACTGCAAAATGAATCTTAATTAACCATGTGGCTAGCCAGTGGCAGCATCTTAAAAGTTAAAATAAACTGTAGTTTTAAAAATAGACAGAATATTATCAGAATTATTCACTATGGGGAATTAATATGAGTCATTTAAACTAATGCTACATGTATTGTGCCACATGGCTTTTAACTAAAGAGCATTTTATAGTTAGTTGATCTTAATTGATCTTTCTTGACTAAAAAAAATGTTAATATACTCTTATATTTTAAGTGTTTACTTTATGTGACATATTAAGCCAGATGCAAATCTGGGAAGAAAACAATGGAGTTTTTCAGTTGATTATACTCAGTTTCTTGGATCACCACAGCACACCCCACAGGACCTCAGAGGTTTAAAATCCTCTCACCAGCCCCAGTTCCTTTTTCTACTTTCTGCTTTGGGTTCTGCATGTGAGCTCTCTGCTTTCTGCTGCAGTCACAGTACCTGCCTGATGCCACACTTCACCAACATGATGGTGATAGAATCTTATCCTTCTGAAATCCTGAGCCTCAAATAAACTCTTCCTTCTACAAGTTGCCTTGGTCATGGTGTTTTATCAAAGCAATAGCAAAGTAACTAATACAATAACTTCAGTTGCCATTTCACTGAGAAAAGAGAAGTCATCAAAAGAGGATTCCAGTTTGCATTGCTGCATTTATATTCTTTGCATCTGCTCCCATCTTCTTGCTATGGCAGTGGGTGTCCAGGCCCCAGTGTAGGCCAGCCTCTCCAGTCATCCCTAGATTTCATTCCTGTTTTGTTACATATCCTCCTTCTTGGACTCCCAATTAAATATAATCTGTTTTTAAATCAATTTTCAAAAAATAGAGTGTTTAGCATAGCATCAAAAAGTATCTAAGTGCACTCAGAGAGAAATAAGTAGAAATACTCCATGAAATAAGCAATTTAAAAGAGACTAACCAATGTTCAAAGGAGCAATCCTACTTAAATGTATCATCTTGGCCTAGAATTATATGTGAATATCCCACCATTGCTGCTCAGGTACTCCCAGCTAATTCACATAAGTAACAAGCCTACCACCTGCCGAGGCAATTGATGCTAACTATATATACTTGAATCTAATAACTCTGACAAGGATTTTTGCTTTATTTTTGTCTTTCTATTTCAGAGCTTCCCTTTCTATTCATCTTTAAAGCTAGGTCTTGTTTAAATGACCTCCTAAACTCAAGATGTGGTGGCTTGAATGAGAATACTCTCTGCCTCTTAGATTTATGTTTGAATACTTAGTCCTCAATTGGTGGAACTGTTTGGGACTTGGGGATATATTCTTGTTGGAAGAAATATATCAGTAAGGAGTGGGGTTGGGGTTTCCAAAGCCATTTCCTGTATGCTTCTGTGCCTCTTGCTTGAGGTTTGCAATATGAGCCCTCAGTTGTTCATGCCACCATGCCTTTATTCTGCCGTCATCATGGACTCCGGAACCAAAAGCCAAGTTAAATGCTTTCTTAGCTAAGTTTCCTAGACTATGGTGTTTTATCACAATAGAAAAGTAATGAATGTGCTAGATAAGCTAAAACTATTAAAGTTTTAGTAATTTGACTTTCTTTAATTTTTTTTTTATTTCTTCAAGTTACATCTCAATCACAATCCCCTCTCCCCACTCTGGTCCAACCCTCCCACCTTCTTCCCTCTCACACCCCCCCCAACCCCTTTTTTTTTAAGTTTAAGGCATATCTCTTTCCCCCAACAGCTCCCCCTTGCAGTCCAACAAATGGCTCTTTTCTCTTATAACAACAAATACAATACAAAACAATAAGAATAATTAGGCTACAATTATGAAAATTATAAGACATAACATACATTCCCAATGTACAGTCCATACATATTTGGCAACTGACTTTAACATTCTACTATGCATCCATCTCCAAGAGTTTAAAGTTCTATATCCAACTCATCTTCCATCCTAACTTGCACCACAAACTTAAAAACATCTTTTTAGATCTAGAACACCCTCTTAATTCCTAAACAACTCAAAATTTAACTATGAGACTATAACTATTCTTCAACCCATCAGAGATCTGAGAAGGATATTTATCTCTTAGAGAAAGGGAGAAAGGGAAATAGAACGTTTCTGTCAAATTTTAAGAGAATTAAACTGTCACTTGAAATCAAAATGGTTGGTTCGTTGGTTGATTGGCTGGTTGGTTTGCACACTTAGACCAGGGAAGCATTTATTGGTACATTCTGACAGGAATACCAGAAGTTCAAGATCATTCTTGACTCCACAGCGATTTCGCAATAAGCCTAGACTATCTGAGACCCTGTGCAAGCCAAAAAAAGAAAGAGATGTTGACATTGACACAGAAGCCATCAAAAGCACTCTTTTTTTGAGAGTGATTCGTATCCGAACACTGCTTCTATAGCATCCCTGGCCCTCCCTCCCATTGAAACTCCTGCTGCGTCACCCCACCCCACTCATTCACAGATTCATGACCTTTAATTTTTATTGACTATACACACACATGTATACAACCTGCTAAGTACATTTAGCATTGATTGTATGTACATGTGTTCAGGGCCAACCACTTGGGATTGGACAGCCTCAGAGCTGGTCCCCAAGGAAAACTGACTTTCCCTCTTTCAGCAGCCATTGACCCCCTATTGCTCTTCATCCAGTAGAACCTGTGGAAATTACCCCACCCATATTGACCCGACAACTGATATGGTCATTATGCAGATCTTCTTTAAGCCACCATATTGTTGATATTTCACGAGTGCAACATATATAGAAGACACTATCCTGCAGCTTAGGGCCTGGTCCTCTGGCTTTTACAATATTACAGAGTGAAAACCTCTCCACAGTTTCCTGAGCCCTAGGCATAAGGATTGTATTGTGGATGCACAAGTTGACACTTTGGTTATGAGCCTACCCTTTATCTGTTGAACTCTCTCCCAGCTCTCAATGAACTAATTGGGACTGGACACCCCACAGTCACTTGTTCTCTGTATTTTGACCACTTTTGAATCTCTGTAGTAGTCTCTATCTTCTTCACACGAAGCTTCTTTGATGTGAGATGAAAGCTTCACTTGATTTAGGGGTATAAGGATAAGTATTAAAATATAATTAAAAGCTATATTGATTTAGAAAAATCAGTGTAGACAGTAGTAGGTTCTTGTCTAGGGTCTGTGACCTTTCTAGCCATAAGGTTTACCAGACTTAAAGTATCAGGCATGAATTTCCTCCACTTGATGGCCCTGAAGTCCAATTGCACAACTGTTGATTACCTTAAAGATAAAAGTGACGCTATTGCACCATTGGGAATATCTTGCCAGGCCTATCATTGTTATGTCCATAGGCTTTACAGCTGGATAGGGCAATTATTACTTTCCTCTCTTGTTGGCTAATATGTTATATAGCACCTTTGGATACTAAGAGAGCTAGCTCTCAGGAAGGAGACTTCCAGGTCATTGCCAGCTCAATTGCTCCAAGTCTTATGTATGATGTGTTAGCAATAAGGTCTTACTTTCAAATTATGGGGTACAACTAAGGACAGTGGCAATAGCCTATATTATTTGGGAGACCAGTAACTTCAAGGGAGATATACCTTGCTTGGAACTGAGGCTTTTGTTAGATAGTCTATGGCTCCTGTGGGAAATTTTATCATCATGTGTGATATAACTCATAGGAAGGTAGGTAGGTAGGTAGGGATGAATGAATGAATGAATGAGTTGGTGTCCTTCAACTCCTGCCTTGGCATCCCTTTCTGATAGACTCTAACCTGTAAGATGTAATAAAACCTATCCTCCCCAAGTTGATTTTGGTCAGTATGGATCACAGCAGCAGCAAAAGTAACTAGAGTTCTCTCCTTGAATGTAGTTTTGTCTTCAGAGTGAGTCATGTCTTCATCCACTTAGACTTTTTGCTAATAATGGCAATATGTCCTTTAAAATAAAGCATAGGAGTGAGGCGATGACTCGGCAGTTAAGAGTATTTGTTGTTCTTCCAGAGGATCCAGGTTCACTTTCTAACACCCACATGGTAACTGTTAACCATCCATAACTCCAATTCCAGGGGATCCAACACCTTCTAATGTCTTCCTCAGACACCATGCATTCATATGATACAAAGAAAAACATTCAAGCAAAACACTCATCCACATAAAAAATAAAATAAATAAATCTTTAAAAATCAAGGACAGAGAAACATTAAAGAAACTAGGTGTGGAGGCTCCTATTTGTAATCTCAGCACTCAGAAGACCGAAGCAAAAGGATCACCATGAGGTCAAGGCCAACTAGGATACAAAATGAGCCCTTGTCTCAAAAAAAAGTAATCGCGTGCGTGCGTGCGTGCGTGCGTGCGTGCGTGCGTGCGTGCGTGCGTGTGTGTGTGTGTGTGTGTGTTTGTCTGTGTGTTGATTTGACCAGAATGCAAAAACTGGATGCAATTATTAATTTTGTTCATGGTAATGGAAGCATGTCCAAGCCAGTGATAAAAGATGATTTTATATATAAAATAAATTCCAAATGGATTAAAGAGTTAAATATAAAAAGGAATGTATTGAAAAATATATTGTTTTTATTTCCTTTGTAATCAAAACACAAAACCTAAAGTCCAAAAAAAAGAAAAGAGTAATTAATTTAGCCAAAAAAGTAAAAATTAAAACCACTATGAAGAATGATACTAACTAAAAAAGACAAATAGCATCCTGAGAAAAGAAGCACAGATGAATTTGCAGAAAGGTAGATAACCTAACAGAACAATGGACACATGCGTGATTGGCCAGTTCTCAGAAGAAGAGATGCAAAATACCTTTAAACATATCAAGGCAAACTCATCCACTCTCCGCCTTGAAAAGATACAAACGTAAACAATAACTTTATCCAGAAAGCTAGCCAAAATGTCAAAGATAGCTGACATCCAGTGTCTGCAGGTGTTTAGAGGAACAGGAATAGGCAGACAGTGTTGGAGGTCTGAACTAAGACATCCTTCTGGAAGGGAATTAGCAGAACCTGTGTTAGCATGTAGTCACACTCCTGTCTGTGCAGTCAACCAGGTCTAGTCTTTGACCACAGCTCTTAAAAAAAAAAATAAAAAAAAAAACCTACTTCAGTCTGATCTCCCATCAGAATCTTCTTCCACTCTATCCCTGCCTCTATATGCTATCAGACTTACTTTTCTAAGAAGCAATATTCCTCGCCCTGGCCACTTTACATTCACTTTATTGTTGGTTTTTCATGATTTTCCCCCCATGCCTTACTTACCTGTACTCTGCCTCTCTATCTTTGATATGTTCCTGTGTTTTAGCCACACTTAATCCTACATCTAAACCAAGTGAGTATGGCCAGCCCTTCCTCAACAGTTTAGCCTTCAAATCTCCCATTGGTCCCATATTTATTAAAAAGCCACTAGCCTGGAAGTAATAAGGAATGTAGCAGTGACCAAAGTCCCCCTTTTTTTAAGATTATCAATTAAACATATATATTTAAAGCCAGAAAATCAGTGCTATGCCAAAAATTTAAGCCAATGTAATAATGGGTAAATTCCTGAGTATGGCTACTCAGATTTCTGTGAAGAAATGAATCTTTGGATGATTTAAAGACTCCATGATATCCTAAGTGAGCATTCCAAGCAGAAAGAAGAGCTAGTTTGAAGATCCAAGATAAGAATACACTTGATATGTCAGATATAAAAGAATTCATATGCAAAATGAAGGCAGAAAACAGAGGATGAGAACAGGTTTCAGCAGTGTGTTCCAAGTTCAACAGCAAAATATGATCATGAACTAATCAATAGAGCAGTGATTCTCAACCTTTCTAGTGCTACCACCCTTTAATACAGTTCCTTATGAGGTGACCCCAACCATAAAATTATTTAATTGCTGCTTCATAACTGTTATAAATCATAATATAAATATCTGATATGCAAGAGATCTTCTATGCAGCCTTTGTGGGGATTGCAACCCACAGGTTGAGAACCACTGCAATTGAAGGTTTTTTTTCATCCTTGTGGCCATCTCTAAGATAATTGGCTTAGGGAAGCTCTGCTACTACAGTTTCCACTGTCTTAAACATGATTTTCTGAGATTTCAGGCACAGGGGAAAAGCAAAGGAAGTGGAACTTGAGGCCTCACTTGCTCAGCTCACTTCCTCTTACCTCCTTGAGCCAGAATCCATCATATGGATGCACTGTAGCTGCACAGAAAATGAAAGAAAACCATTCACCAATTTTCAAAGCTAAGTCAGCTGATCTGAATGTGTTTTCTGGGAAAGCCAGTCTGATAATCATGTTAAGAGTAAAGTGAATAGCTTGGCAATCCATAGAAGACTATTGAAAGAACATTAGTAAGAGAGAACAGTGGCTTAGGAAATTAAATTAGTCCAGCCACAATAGGAAGCATAGTAGACATCCATAACACTTGAAAATAGAAGTTCAGTGTGATACAGCTGACACAGTAATGAATGTGATCCAAAGGGAATGGAGTGAAATCAGTATAGCAAAGAGGTCCTGATTAAAAAAACTGTGTGTGTGCTTGTATGAATGTTTGCAATGGAATATTAAACTGCCATAAGAAAGAGTGGATCACTTGAATTACTGGGAGGTACTGTGTTAAGTGAAATAAGCAGAAAGACAAGTGAGAAGTTCATCTGTGAGACCTAAGATCTTGACCAAGAGCAAGCAGATAGTAGAGTATTGGTCACTAGAGGCCAAGAAGTGGAGTGAGAAAGAGGGTAAAAGTTAGATAGCAGTCCCAAAATGGTTGTATGCAAGAAGTACATTCCGCTGCGTCACAGCGCAGTGAGGTCACTGGGCATGTTTGAATTTTCACTCCCCAGCCCACAGATTTTTGCAATTATATGTCAGTTGTTTAAAACAAATAGAACACTAAACCTTTCACATACATCTATTTATTTGTTTGTTTATTTTGTGAGAGTGGAGGTACTTTTATCCCTTCGTACCATATGGGTCCTGGGATTGAACTCATGTTTTCAGGATTGTCAGTAAGCACCAATAATCACCATTGAGCCATCTCTCCAGCCCAAGAATAAACTATTAAGGTTAGAATTTCTCAATTTTTATATGTGTTCAAAAATAAATAGAGAGAGGGTACTATCTTGGAAAGAATAAGGAGAAAAGCAGATTCCTTTGGGGTCCTGTCTTAGAATTAGTAAGTATTCTGATGGTTGAATATAGGATAAGAAGCACTTAGGAATAAAAGATGGATGATCTGGGGCCATTTTACATAGTGTTGCTTTCTGTGCCTATCCTTTCCCAGTTCCCCAACCAAAAAAGATCACCTGCCCTCCAGACTCAATTTAAAAATTTTTCTACATAAAAATTTTCACTTGGCCCTGGGACACCCTTTTCCTACACTTTCATACTAGCCTACTCAGTCTTTTTATGTCACTGAATTGTATGAGAAACTACCCACTGTTATGACTCTTACGTAGGCTAACACCTTACCTGACACAGTCAAAGAGATTGAAATAGGCCATTTGTTATTATTGTGTTCAAGTAATGAATGAGGAAATGATAAAATGTAACAGTGTAAGTAATAATATATATATATATTCTCTTACTTTGGCCCCTCTCTCTCTCTCTCTCTCTCTCTCTCTCTCTCTCTTTCTCTCTCTCTCATCCCTAGACTTAAACTTTACTATTTTTCAAACTTTAGGAATATTTTATGCATAATGTTAATACTTTAAAAGGCTTCAGATTTCAGTTTTTTCAGGTTAGAGATGCTCATCTCTGTGTCTGAGTTATTCTCTCTCTTTCTCTCTCTCTCTCTCTCTCTCT